>JAULUF010000007.1:25977500-26277500 GCA_031834385.1 Semotilus atromaculatus | reverse complement strand
AAGGAAGAAAGATAGATTAGTGAGATAGATAGATTAGTTAGAAAGAAAGAAAGAAAAAAGATTAGTGAGAAAGAAAGATAGATTAGTTAGAAAGAAAGAGATTAGTTAGAAAGAAAAAGAAAGATAGATTAGTTAGAAAGAAAGAAAGATAGATTAGTTAGAAAGAAAGAAAGAAAGAAAGAAAGTTAATTAAAAAGAAAAAAAGAAATATAGATTAGGTAGAAAGAAAGATAGATAGATTAGTTAGAAAGAAAGAAAGAAAGAAAGAAAGTTAATTAAAAAGAAAGAAAAAAAGATTAGTTAGAATGATAGATTAGTTAGAAAGAAAGAAAGAAAGAAAAAAAGATTAGTAAGAAAGAAAGATAGATTAGTTAGTTAGAAAGAAAGAAAGAAAGAAATATAGATAAGTTAGAAAGAAAGAAAGATAGATTAGTTAGAAAGAAAGAAAAAAAGATTAGTTAGAAAGAAAGAATGAAAGATAGATAGATTAGTTAGAAAAAAAGAAAGAAAAAAAGATTAGTAAGAAAGAAAGAAAGATAGATTAGTTAGAAAGAAAAAAGGAAAGAAAGATATATTAGTAAGAAAGAAAGAAAGAAAGATAGATTAGTGAGAAAGATAGATTAGTTAGAAAGAAAGAAAGAAAGATAGATTAGTTAGAAAGAAAAAGAAAGATAGATTAGTTAGAAAGAAAGATAGATTAGTTAGAAAGAAAGAAATAAATAAAGTTAATTAAAAAGAAAGAAAGAAAGAAAGAAAGATAGATTAGTTAGAAAGAAAGAAAGAAAAAAAGATTAGTAAGAAAGAAAGAAAGATTAGTTAGAAAGAAAGAAAGATAGATTAGTTAGAAAGAAAGAAAGATAGATTGGTTAGAAAGAAAGAAAGAAAGAAAGTTAATTAAAAAGAAAGAAAGAAAGAAAGAAAGATTAGAAAGATAGATTAGTTAGAAAGAAAGAAAGAAAAAAATATTAGTAAGAAAGAAAGATAGATTAGTTAGAAAGAAAGAAAGAAAGATAGATTAGTAAGAAAGAAAGAAAGATTAGTTAGAAAGAAAGAAAGATAGATTAGTTAGAAAGAAAAAGAAAGATAGATCAGTTAGAAAGAAAGAAAGATAGATTAGTTAGAAAGAAAGAAAGAAAGAAAATTAAAAAGAAAGAAAGAAAGTAAGATAGATTAGTTAGAAAGAAAGAAAGATAGATTAGAAAGAAAGAAAGATAGATTAGTTAGAAAGAAAGATAGATTAGTTAGAAAGAAAGATAGATTAGTTAGAAAGAAAGATAAATTAGTTAGAAAGAAAGATAGATTAGTTAAAAAACAAAGAAAGAGATTTGTTAGAAAGAAAGATAGATTAGTTAGAAAGATAGATTAGTTAGAAAGAAAGATAGATTAGTTAGAAAGAAAGATAACTTAGTTAGAAATAAAGAAAGATAGATTATTTAAAAAACAAAGAAAGATGGATTTGATAGAAAGAAAGATAGATTAGCTAGAAAGATAGATTAGTTAGAAAAAAAGAAAGATAGATTAGTTAGAAAGAAAGAAAGATAGATTAGTTAGAAAGAAAGAAAGATAGATTAGTTAGAAAGATAGATCGATAAGTTAGAAAGAAAGAAAGAAAGATTAGTTAGAAAGAAAGAAAGATAGATTGGTTAGAAAGAAAGAAAGATTAGTTAGAAAGAAAGATAGATAGATTAGTTAGAAAGAAAAAAGATAGATTAGTTAGAAAGAAAGAAAGATTGGTTAGAAAGAAAGATAGATTAGTTAGAAAGATAGAAAGAAAGATAGATTAGTTAGAAAGAAAGAAACATAGATTAGTTAGAAAGAAAGAAAGAAAGATAGATTAGTTAGAAAGAAAGAAAGATTAGTTAGTTAGAAAGAAAGAAAGATAGATTAGTTAGAAAGAAAGATAGATTAGTTAGAAAGATAGATAGATAGATTAGTTAGAAAGAAAGAAAGATAGATTAGTTAGAAAGAAAGATAGATTAGTTAGAAAGAAAGATAGATTAGTTAGAAAGATAGATAGATAGATAGATTAGTTAGAAAGAAAGAAAGATAGATTAGTTAGAAAGAAAGATAGATAGATTAGTTAGAAAGAAAGATAGATTAGTTAGAAAGAAAGAAAGAAAGAAAGAAAGATAGATTAGTTAGAAAGAATGAAAAAAGAAAGAAAGAAAGAAAGATTGGTTAGAAAGAAAGATAGATTAGTTAGTAAGAAAGATATAAAGAAAGATGGATTAGTTAGAAAGAAAGAAACAGATTAGTTAGAAAGAAAGAAAGAAAGAAAGATAGATTAGTTAGAAAGACTAGTTAGTTAGAAAGAAAGAGATAGATTAGTTAGAAAGAAAGATAGATAGATAGATAGATTAGTTAGAAAGAAAGAAAGAAAGAAAGAAAGAAAGAAAGAAAGAAAGAAAGAAAGAAAGAAAGAAAGAAAGAAAAATTGGTTAGAAAGAAAGATAGATTAGTTTGAAAGATAGAGATTAGTTAGAAAGAAAGAAAAGATTAGTTAGAATGAAAGAAAGATAGATAGATTAGTTAGAAAGAAAGAAAGATAGATAGATTAGTTAGAAAGAAAGAAAGATTAGTTAGAAAGAAAGAATAAAAGAAAGTAAGAAAGAAAGAATAAAAGATTGGTTAGAAAGAAAGAGATTAGTTAGAAAGATAGATAGATTAGTTAGAAAGAAAGAAAAGTTAGAATGAAAGAAAGATAGATAGATTAGTTAGAAAGAAAGATAGATTAGTTAGAAAGAAAGTAAGGTAGATTAGTTAGAAAGAAAGATAGATTAGTTAGAAAGAAGAAAGATAGATTAGTTAGATAGAAAGAAAGATTAGTTAGAAAGAAAGAAAGATTAGTTTGAAAGAAAGAAAGATTAGTTTGAAAGAAAGATAGATTAGTAAGAAAGAAAGAAATAAAGAAAGATTAGGTAGAAAGAAAGAAAGATTAGTTAGAAAGAAAGAAAGATAAGTTAGAAAGATAGATAGATAGATAGATAGATAGATAGATAGATAGATAAAGTTCATTAGTACATATAGAATGGTAGTTTAATTGAATCTAGGGCTTCAGGGAGTTTAGATTTGAGTTTTTGTGTTGTTCACTACTGGGCCACCGTAGTCTTGGCTCAATTTGAACTGTTGCAATGAAAGTCAATGGGATTTTTATGATTTTTAATATTAATTTTTAAGAAATCTGAAAGTCAAATCAGTTTGAAAAGATATAGCACACCGAGTCAGAACAGTCTGAAGGTCTGACCCGAGTTTGGAGTTTGTAGAGTTAAAGCTCTAGGACGAGTTAGAGTCAGAATTTTTTGGGTAAGAAAAATAAGAAGAAGAAGAAGAAGAAGAAGAATAATAAGTTTAAATAGGATTTCAGTAAGTTGGCTTTTCCAAGCCAACTTAACTAGAAAAAGTTCGTCGAGACAAACTTTAAGTTGGCTTGTGAAAGTTTGGACCAATAAGTTTGAAGAAGTTTAAAGAAGTTTAAAGTTTAATTAGTTTATAGTTTAGTAAGAAAGAAAGAAAGATAGATTAGTTAGAAAGAAAGAAAAAAAGATTAGTAAGAAAGAAAGAAAGATAGATTAGTTAGAAAGAAAGAAAGATAGATTAGTTAGAAAGAAAGATAGATTAGTAAGAAAGAAAGAAAGAAAGAAATATAGATAAGTTAGAAAGAAAGAAAGAAAAAAAGATTAGTTAGAAAGAAAGAAAGAAAAAAAGATTAGTTAGAAAGAAAGAAAGAAAGAGATTAGTTAGAAAGAAAGATAGATTAGTAAGAAAGAAAGAAATATAGATAAGTTAGAAAGAAAGAAAGATAGATTAGTTAGAAAGAAAGAAAGAAAAAAAGATTAGTAAGAAAGAAAGAAAGAAAGATAAATTAGTAAGAAAGAAAGAAAGATTGATTAGTAAGAAAGATAGAAAGATAGATAGATTAGTTAGAAAGAAAGAAAAAAAGATTAGTGAGAAAGAAAGAAAGAAAGAAAGATAGATTAGTTAGAAAGAAAGAAAGAAAGAAAGAAAGATTAGTTAGAAAGAAAAAAGGAAAGAAAGATAGATTAGTAAGAAAGAAAGAAAGAAAGATAAATTAGTAAGAAAGAAAGAAAGATTGATTAGTAAGAAAGATAGAAAGATAGATAGATTAGTTAGAAAGAAAGAAAGAAAAAGAGATTAGTGAGAAAGAAAGATAGATTAGTTAGAAAGAAAGAAAGAAAGAAAGAAAGAAAGTTAATTAAAAAGAAAGAAAGAAAGATAGATTAGGTAGAAAGAAAGAGAAAGATAGATAGATTAGTTAGAAAGAAAAAGAAAGATAGTTTTTATTTAGAAAGAAAGAAAGAAAGATAGATTAGTTAGAAAGAAAGAAAGAAAGAAAGAAAGAAAGTTAATTAAAAAGAAAGAAAGAAAGATAGATTAGGTAGAAAGAAAGATAGAAAGATAGATAGATTAGTTAGAAAGAAAGAAAGAAAGTTAATTAAAGAGAAAGAAAGAAAGATTAGTTAGAAAGATAGATTAGTTAGAAAGAAAGAAAGAAAAAAAGATTAGTAAGAAAGAAAGATAGATTAGTTAGAAAGAAAGAAAGAAAGAAAGAAAGAAAGAGAAAGAAAGAAAGAAATATAGATAAGTTAGAAAGAAAGAAAGATAGATTAGTTAGAAAGAAAGAAAGATGGATTAGTTAGAAAGAAAGAAAAAAGATTAGTTAGAAAGAAAGAAAGAAAGATAGATTAGTTAGAAAGAAAGAAAGAAAGAGATTAGTTAGAAAGAAAAAGAAAGATAGATTAGTTAGAAAGAAAGAAAGATAGATTAGTTAGAAAGAAAGAAAGTTAATTAAAAAGAAAGAAAGAAAGATCAGTTAGAAAGATAGATTAGTTAGAAAGAAAGAAAGAAAAAAAGATTAGTAAGAAAGAAAGAAAGAAAGAAAGAAAGATAGATTAGTTAGAAAGAAAGAAAAAAAGATTAGTTAGAAAGAAAGAAACATAGATTAGTTAGAAAAAAGAAAGAAAAAAAGATTAGTAAGAAAGAAAGATAGATTAGTTAGATTGAAAAAAGGAAAGAAAGATAGATTAGTAAGAAAGAAAGAAAGAAAAAAAGATTAGTGAGAAAGAAAGATAGATTAGTTAGAAAGAAAGAAAGAAAGATTAGTTAGTAAGAAAAAGAAAGATAGATTAGTTAGAAAGAAAGAAAGATAAATTAGTTAGAAAGAAAGAAAGAAAGAAAGAAAGAAAGAAAGAAAGTTAATTAAAAAGAAAGATAGATTAGGTAGAAAGAAAGATAGAAAGATAGATAGATTAGTTAGAAAGAAAGTTAATTAAAAAGAAAGAAAGAAAGATTAGTTAGAAAGATAGATTAGTTAGAAAGAAAGAAAGAAAAAAAGATTAGTAAGAAAGAAAGAAAGAAAGAAAGATAGATTAGTTAGAAAGAAAGAAAAAAAGATTAGTTAGAAAGAAAGAAACAGATTAGTTAGAAAAAAGAAAGAAAAAAAGATTAGTAAGAAAGAAAGATAGATTAGTTAGAAAGAAAAAAGGAAAGAAAGATAGATTAGTAAGAAAGAAAGAAAGAAAAAAAGATTAGTGAGAAAGAAAGATAGATTAGTTAGAAAGAAAGAAAGAAAGATTAGTTAGTAAGAAAAAGAAAGATAGATTAGTTAGAAAGAAAGAAAGATAAATTAGTTAGAAAGAAAGAAAGAAAGAAAGAAAGAAAGTTAATTAAAAAGAAAGATAGATTAGGTAGAAAGAAAGATAGAAAGATAGATAGATTAGTTAGAAAGAAAGAAAGAAAGTTAATTAAAAAGAAAGAAAGAAAGATTAGTTAGAAAGATTGATTAGTTAGAAAGAAAGAAAGAAAAAAAGATTAGTAAGAAAGAAAGATAGATTAGTTAGAAAGAAAGAAAGAAAGAAAGAAAGAAAGAAAGAAAGAGAAAGAAAGAAAGAAATATAGATAAGTTAGAAAGAAAGAAAGATAGATTAGTTAGAAAGAAAGAAAGATGGATTAGTTAGAAAGAAAGAAAAAAGATTAGTTAGAAAGAAAGAAAGAAAGATAGTTTAGTTAGAAAGAAAAAAGGAAAGAAAGATAGATTAGTAAGAAAGAAAGGAAGAAAGATAGATTAGTGAGATAGATAGATTAGTTAGAAAGAAAGAAAGAAAGAAAAAAGATTAGTGAGAAAGAAAGATAGATTAGTTAGAGAGAAAGAAAGATGGATTAGTTAGAAAGAAAGAAAAAAAGATTAGTAAGAAAGAAAGAAAGATAGATTAGTTAGAAAGAAAAAAGGAAAGAAAGATAGATTAGTAAGAAAGAAAGGAAGAAAGATAGATTAGTGAGATAGATTAGTTAGAAAGAAAGAAAGAAAAAAGATTAGTGAGAAAGAAAGATAGATTAGTTAGAAAGAAAGAGATTAGTTAGAAAGAAAAAGAAAGATAGATTAGTTAGAAAGAAAGAAAGATAGATTAGTTAGAAAGAAAGAAAGAAAGAAAGTTAATTAAAAAGAAAAAAAGAAATATAGATTAGGTAGAAAGAAAGATAGATAGATTAGTTAGAAAGAAAGAAAGAAAGAAAGTTAATTAAAAAGAAAGAAAGAAAGATTAGTTAGAAGGATAGATTAGTTAGAAAGAAAGAAAGAAAAAAAGATTAGTAAGAAAGAAAGATAGATTAGTTAGTTAGAAAGAAAGAAAGAAAGAAAGAAAGAAAGAAAGAAATATAGATAAGTTAGAAAGAAAGAAAGATAGATTAGTTAGAAAGAAAGAAAAAAAAGATTAGTTAGAAAGAAAGAATGAAAGATAGATAGATTAGTTAGAAAAAAAGAAAGAAAAAAAGATTAGTAAGAAAGAAAGAAAGATAGATAGATTAGTTAGAAAGAAAAAAGGACAGAAAGATATATTAGTAAGAAAGAAAGAAAGAAAGATAGATTAGTGAGAAAGATAGATTAGTTAGAAAGAAAGAAAGAAAGATAGATTAGTTAGAAAGAAAAAGAAAGATAGATTAGTTAGAAAGAAAGATAGATTAGTTAGAAAGAAAGAAAGAAAGAAAGTTAATTAAAAAGAAAGAAAGAAAGAAAGATAGATAGATTAGTTAGAAAGAAAGAAAGAAAAAAAGATTAGTAAGAAAGAAAGAAAGATTAGTTAGAAAGAAAGAAAGATAGATTAGTTACAAAGAAAAAGAAAGATAGATTAGTTAGAAAGAAAGAAAGAAAGAAAGTTAATTAAAAAGAAAGAAAGAAAGAAAGATTAGTTAGAAAGATAGATTAGTTAGAAAGAAAGAAAGAAAAAAATATTAGTAAGAAAGAAAGATAGATTAGTTCGAAAGAAAGAAAGATAGATTAGTAAGAAAGAAAGAAAGATTAGTTAGAAAGAAAGAAAGATAGATTAGTTAGAAAGAAAAAGAAAGATAGATCAGTTAGAAAGAAAGAAAGATAGATTAGTTAGAAAGAAAGAAAGAAAGAAAGTTAATTAAAAAGAAAGAAAGAAAGTAAGATAGATTAGTTAGAAAGAAAGAAAGATAGATTAGAAAGAAAGAAAGATAGATTAGTTAGAAAGAAAGATAGATTAGTTAGAAAGAAAGATAAATTAGTTAGAAAGAAAGATAGATTAGTTAAAAAACAAAGAAAGAGATTTGTTAGAAAGAAAGATAGATTAGTTAGAAAGATAGATTAGTTAGAAAGAAAGATAGATTAGTTAGAAAGAAAGATAACTTAGTTAGAAATAAAGAAAGATAGATTATTTAAAAAACAAAGAAAGATGGATTTGATAGAAAGAAAGATAGATTAGCTAGAAAGATAGATTAGTTAGAAAAAAAGAAAGATAGATTAGTTAGAAAGAAAGAAAGATAAATTAGTTAGAAAGTAAGATAGATTAGTTAGAAAGAAAGATAGATTAGTTAGAAAGAAAGAAAGATAGATTAGTTAGAAAGATAGATAAGTTAGAAAGAAAGAAAGAAAGATTAGTTAGAAAGAAAGAAAGATAGATTGGTTAGAAAGAAAGAAAGATTAGTTAGAAAGAAAGATAGATAGATTAGTTAGAAAGAAAAAAGATAGATTAGTTAGAAAGAAAGAAAGTAAGAAAGAAAGAAAGAAAGATTGGTTAGAAAGAAAGATAGATTAGTTAGAAAGAAAGAAACATAGATTAGTTAGAAAGAAAGAAAGAAAGATAGATTAGTTAGAAAGAAAGAAAGATTAGTTAGTTAGAAAGAAAGAAAGATAGATTAGTTAGAAAGAAAGATAGATTAGTTAGAAAGATAGATAGATAGATAGATTAGTTAGAAAGAAAGAAAGATAGATTAGTTAGAAAGAAAGATAGATAGATTAGTTAGAAAGAAAGATAGATTAGTTAGAAAGAAAGATAGATTAGTTAGAAAGATAGATAGATAGATAGATTAGTTAGAAAGAAAGAAAGATAGATTAGTTAGAAAGAAAGATAGATTAGTTAGAAAGAAAGATAGATTAGTTAGAAAGAAAGAAAGATAGATTAGTTAGAAAGAATGAAAAAAGAAAGAAAGAAAGAAAGATTGGTTAGAAAGAAAGATAGATTAGTTAGTAAGAAAGATATAAAGAAAGATGGATTAGTTAGAAAGAAAGAAACAGATTAGTTAGAAAGAAAGAAAGAAAGAAAGATAGATTAGTTAGAAAGACTAGTTAGTTAGAAAGAAAGAGATAGATTAGTTAGAAAGAAAGATAGATAGATAGATAGATTAGTTAGAAAGAAAGAAAGATAGATTAGTTAGAAAGAAAGAAAGATATATTAGTTAGAAAGAAAGATAGATAGATTAGTTAGAAAAAAAGATAGATTAGTTAGAAAGAAAGAAAGATAGATTAGTTAGAAAGAAAGATAGATAGATTAGTTAGAAAGAAAGAAAGATTAGTTAGAAAGAAAGAAAGAATGATAGATTGGTTAGAAAGAAAGAAAGGAATAAAGAACGATAGATTAGTTAGAAATAAAGATAAAGTAGTTAGAAAGAAAGATAGATAGATTAGTTAGAAAGAAAGATAGATAGATAGATTAGTTAGAAAGAAAGATAGATTATTTAGAAAGAAAGAAAGATAGATTATTTAGAAAGAAAGAAAGATAGATTAGTTAGAAAGAAAGAAAGATAGATTAGTTAGAAAGAAAGAAAGATTAGTTAGAAAGAAAGAAAGATTAGTTAGAAAGAAAGATAGATAGATTAGTTAGAAAAAAAGAAAGAAAGAAAGAAAGAAAGAAAAATTGGTTAGAAAGATAGATTAGTTTGAAAGATAGAGATTAGTTAGAAAGAAAGAAAAGATTAGTTAGAATGAAAGAAAGATAGATAGATTAGTTAGAAAGAAAGAAAGATAGATTAGTTAGAAAGAAAGAAAGATTAGTTAGAAAGAAAAAAGATAGATTAGTTAGAAAGAAAGAATAAAAGAAAGTAAGAAAGAAAGAATGAAAGATTGGTTAGAAAGAAAGAGATTAGTTAGAAAGATAGATAGATTAGTTAGAAAGAAAGAAAAGTTAGAATGAAAGAAAGATAGAGTAGTTAGAAAGAAAGAAAGATAGATAGATTAGTTAGAAAGAAAGATAGATTAGTTAGAAAGAAAGTAAGGTAGATTAGTTAGAAAGAAAGATAGATTAGTTAGAAAGAAGAAAGATAGATTAGTTAGAAAGAAAGAAAGATTAGTTAGAAAGAAAGAAAGATAGATCAGTTAGCAAGAAAGAAATATTAGTTAGAAAGAAAGAAAGATTAGTTTGAAAGAAAGAAAGATTAGTTTGAAAGAAAGATCGATTAGTAAGAAAGAAAGAAATAAAGAAAGATTAGGTAGAAAGAAAGAAAGATTAGTTAGAAAGAAAGAAAGATAAGTTAGAAAGATAGATAGATAGATAGATAGATATATAGATAGATAGATAGATAGATAGATAGATAGATAGATAAAGTTCATTAGTACATATAGAATGGTAGTTTAATTGAATCTAGGGCTTCAGGGAGTTTAGATTTGAGTTTTTGTGTTGTTCACTACTGGGCCACCGTAGTCTTGGCTCAATTTGAACTGTTGCAATGAAAGTCAATGGGATTTTTATGATTTTTAATATTAATTTTTAAGAAATCTGAAAGTCAAATCAGTTTGAAAAGATATAGCACACCGAGTCAGAACAGTCTGAAGGTCTGACCCGAGTTTGGAGTTTGTAGAGTTAAAGCTCTAGGACGAGTTAGAGTCAGAATTTTTTGGGTAAGAAAAATAAGAAGAAGAAGAAGAAGAAGAATAACTAGAAAAAGTTCGTCGAGACAAACTTTAAGTTGGCTTGTGAAAGTTTGGACCAATAAGTTTGAAGAAGTTTAAAGAAGTTTAAAGTTTAATTAGTTTATAGTTTAGTAAGAAAGAAAGAAAGATAGATTAGTTAGAAAGAAAGAAAAAAAGATTAGTAAGAAAGAAAGAAAGATAGATTAGTTAGAAAGAAAGAAAGAAAGAAAGATAGATTAGTTAGAAAGAAAGATAGATTAGTAAGAAAGAAAGAAAGAAAGAAATATAGATAAGTTAGAAAGAAAGAAAGAAAAAAAGATTAGTTAGAAAGAAAGAAAGAAAAAAAGATTAGTTAGAAAGAAAGAAAGAAAGAGATTAGTTAGAAAGAAAGATAGATTAGTAAGAAAGAAAGAAATATAGATAAGTTAGAAAGAAAGAAAGATAGATTAGTTAGAAAGAAAGAAAGAAAAAAAGATTAGTAAGAAAGAAAGAAAGAAAGATAAATTAGTAAGAAAGAAAGAAAGATTGATTAGTAAGAAAGATAGAAAGATAGATAGATTAGTTAGAAAGAAAGAAAAAAAGATTAGTGAGAAAGAAAGAAAGAAAGAAAGATAGATTAGTTAGAAAGAAAGAAAGAAAGAAAGAAAGATTAGTTAGAAAGAAAAAAGGAAAGAAAGATAGATTAGTAAGAAAGAAAGAAAGAAAGATAAATTAGTAAGAAAGAAAGAAAGATTGATTAGTAAGAAAGATAGAAAGATAGATAGATTAGTTAGAAAGAAAGAAAGAAAAAGAGATTAGTGAGAAAGAAAGATAGATTAGTTAGAAAGAAAGAAAGAAAGAAAGAAAGAAAGTTAATTAAAAAGAAAGAAAGAAAGATAGATTAGGTAGAAAGAAAGAGAAAGATAGATAGATTAGTTAGAAAGAAAAAGAAAGATAGTTTTTATTTAGAAAGAAAGAAAGAAAGATAGATTAGTTAGAAAGAAAGAAAGAAAGAAAGAAAGAAAGTTAATTAAAAAGAAAGAAAGAAAGATAGATTAGGTAGAAAGAAAGATAGAAAGATAGATAGATTAGTTAGAAAGAAAGAAAGAAAGTTAATTAAAGAGAAAGAAAGAAAGATTAGTTAGAAAGATAGATTAGTTAGAAAGAAAGAAAGAAAAAAAGATTAGTAAGAAAGAAAGATAGATTAGTTAGAAAGAAAGAAAGAAAGAAAGAAAGAAAGAGAAAGAAAGAAAGAAATATAGATAAGTTAGAAAGAAAGAAAGATAGATTAGTTAGAAAGAAAGAAAGATGGATTAGTTAGAAAGAAAGAAAAAAGATTAGTTAGAAAGAAAGAAAGAAAGATAGATTAGTTAGAAAGAAAGAAAGAAAGAGATTAGTTAGAAAGAAAAAGAAAGATAGATTAGTTAGAAAGAAAGAAAGATAGATTAGTTAGAAAGAAAGAAAGTTAATTAAAAAGAAAGAAAGAAAGATCAGTTAGAAAGATAGATTAGTTAGAAAGAAAGAAAGAAAAAAAGATTAGTAAGAAAGAAAGAAAGAAAGATAGATTAGTTAGAAAGAAAGAAAAAAAGATTAGTTAGAAAGAAAGAAACATAGATTAGTTAGAAAAAAGAAAGAAAAAAAGATTAGTAAGAAAGAAAGATAGATTAGTTAGACAGAAAAAAGGAAAGAAAGATAGATTAGTAAGAAAGAAAGAAAGAAAAAAAGATTAGTGAGAAAGAAAGATAGATTAGTTAGAAAGAAAGAAAGAAAGATTAGTTAGTAAGAAAAAGAAAGATAGATTAGTTAGAAAGAAAGAAAGATAAATTAGTTAGAAAGAAAGAAAGAAAGAAAGAAAGAAAGTTAATTAAAAAGAAAGATAGATTAGGTAGAAAGAAAGATAGAAAGATAGATAGATTAGTTAGAAAGAAAGTTAATTAAAAAGAAAGAAAGAAAGATTAGTTAGAAAGATAGATTAGTTAGAAAGAAAGAAAGAAAAAAAGATTAGTAAGAAAGAAAGAAAGAAAGAAAGATAGATTAGTTAGAAAGAAAGAAAAAAAGATTAGTTAGAAAGAAAGAAACAGATTAGTTAGAAAAAAGAAAGAAAAAAAGATTAGTAAGAAAGAAAGATAGATTAGTTAGAAAGAAAAAAGGAAAGAAAGATAGATTAGTAAGAAAGAAAGAAAGAAAAAAAGATTAGTGAGAAAGAAAGATAGATTAGTTAGAAAGAAAGAAAGAAAGATTAGTTAGTAAGAAAAAGAAAGATAGATTAGTTAGAAAGAAAGAAAGATAAATTAGTTAGAAAGATAGATTAGTTAGAAAGAAAGAAAGAAAAAAAGATTAGTAAGAAAGAAAGATAGATTAGTTAGAAAGAAAGAAAGAAAGAAAGAAAGAAAGAAAGAAAGAGAAAGAGAAAGAAAGAAAGAAATATAGATAAGTTAGAAAGAAAGAAAGATAGATTAGTTAGAAAGAAAGAAAGATGGATTAGTTAGAAAGAAAGAAAAAGATTAGTTAGAAAGAAAGAAAGAAAGATAGTTTAGTTAGAAAGAAAAAAGGAAAGAAAGATAGATTAGTAAGAAAGAAAGGAAGAAAGATAGATTAGTGAGATAGATAGATTAGTTAGAAAGAAAGAAAGAAAAAAGATTAGTGAGAAAGAAAGATAGATTAGTTAGAGAGAAAGAAAGATGGATTAGTTAGAAAGAAAGAAAAAAAGATTAGTAAGAAAGAAAGAAAGATAGATTAGTTAGAAAGAAAAAAGGAAAGAAAGATAGATTAGTAAGAAAGAAAGGAAGAAAGATAGATTAGTGAGATAGATTAGTTAGAAAGAAAGAAAGAAAAAAGATTAGTGAGAAAGAAAGATAGATTAGTTAGAAAGAAAGAGATTAGTTAGAAAGAAAAAGAAAGATAGATTAGTTAGAAAGAAAGAAAGATAGATTAGTTAGAAAGAAAGAAAGAAAGAAAGTTAATTAAAAAGAAAAAAAGAAATATAGATTAGGTAGAAAGAAAGATAGATAGATTAGTTAGAAAGAAAGAAAGAAAGAAAGTTAATTAAAAAGAAAGAAAGAAAGATTAGTTAGAAGGATAGATTAGTTAGAAAGAAAGAAAGAAAAAAAGATTAGTAAGAAAGAAAGATAGATTAGTTAGTTAGAAAGAAAGAAAGAAAGAAAGAAAGAAATATAGATAAGTTAGAAAGAAAGAAAGATAGATTAGTTAGAAAGAAAGAAAAAAAAGATTAGTTAGAAAGAAAGAATGAAAGATAGATAGATTAGTTAGAAAAAAAGAAAGAAAAAAAGATTAGTAAGAAAGAAAGAAAGATAGATAGATTAGTTAGAAAGAAAAAAGGACAGAAAGATATATTAGTAAGAAAGAAAGAAAGAAAGATAGATTAGTGAGAAAGATAGATTAGTTAGAAAGAAAGAAAGAAAGATAGATTAGTTAGAAAGAAAAAGAAAGATAGATTAGTTAGAAAGAAAGATAGATTAGTTAGAAAGAAAGAAAGAAAGAAAGTTAATTAAAAAGAAAGAAAGAAAGAAAGATAGATAGATTAGTTAGAAAGAAAGAAAGAAAAAAAGATTAGTAAGAAAGAAAGAAAGATTAGTTAGAAAGAAAGAAAGATAGATTAGTTACAAAGAAAAAGAAAGATAGATTAGTTAGAAAGAAAGAAAGAAAGAAAGTTAATTAAAAAGAAAGAAAGAAAGAAAGATTAGTTAGAAAGATAGATTAGTTAGAAAGAAAGAAAGAAAAAAATATTAGTAAGAAAGAAAGATAGATTAGTTCGAAAGAAAGAAAGATAGATTAGTAAGAAAGAAAGAAAGATTAGTTAGAAAGAAAGAAAGATAGATTAGTTAGAAAGAAAAAGAAAGATAGATCAGTTAGAAAGAAAGAAAGATAGATTAGTTAGAAAGAAAGAAAGAAAGAAAGTTAATTAAAAAGAAAGAAAGAAAGTAAGATAGATTAGTTAGAAAGAAAGAAAGATAGATTAGAAAGAAAGAAAGATAGATTAGTTAGAAAGAAAGATAGATTAGTTAGAAAGAAAGATAAATTAGTTAGAAAGAAAGATAGATTAGTTAAAAAACAAAGAAAGAGATTTGTTAGAAAGAAAGATAGATTAGTTAGAAAGATAGATTAGTTAGAAAGAAAGATAGATTAGTTAGAAAGAAAGATAACTTAGAAATAAAGAAAGATAGATTATTTAAAAAACAAAGAAAGATGGATTTGATAGAAAGAAAGATAGATTAGCTAGAAAGATAGATTAGTTAGAAAAAAAGAAAGATAGATTAGTTAGAAAGAAAGAAAGATAAATTAGATAGAAAGTAAGATAGATTAGTTAGAAAGAAAGATAGATTAGTTAGAAAGAAAGAAAGATAGATTAGTTAGAAAGATAGATAAGTTAGAAAGAAAGAAAGAAAGATTAGTTAGAAAGAAAGAAAGATAGATTAGTTAGAAAGAAAAAAGATAGATTAGTTAGAAAGAAAGAAAGTAAGAAAGAAAGAAAGAAAGATTGGTTAGAAAGAAAGATAGATTAGTTAGAAAGAAAGAAACATAGATTAGTTAGAAAGAAAGAAAGAAAGATAGATTAGTTAGAAAGAAAGAAAGATTAGTTAGTTAGAAAGAAAGAAAGATAGATTAGTTAGAAAGAAAGATAGATTAGTTAGAAAGATAGATAGATAGATAGATTAGTTAGAAAGAAAGAAAGATAGATTAGTTCGAAAGAAAGATAGATAGATTAGTTAGAAAGAAAGATAGATTAGTTAGAAAGAAAGATAGATTAGTTAGAAAGATAGATAGATAGATAGATTAGTTAGAAAGAAAGAAAGATAGATTAGTTAGAAAGAAAGATAGATTAGTTAGAAAGAAAGATAGATTAGTTAGAAAGAAAGAAAGATAGATTAGTTAGAAAGAATGAAAAAAGAAAGAAAGAAAGAAAGATTGGTTAGAAAGAAAGATAGATTAGTTAGTAAGAAAGATATAAAGAAAGATGGATTAGTTAGAAAGAAAGAAACAGATTAGTTAGAAAGAAAGAAAGAAAGAAAGATAGATTAGTTAGAAAGACTAGTTAGTTAGAAAGAAAGAGATAGATTAGTTAGAAAGAAAGATAGATAGATAGATAGATTAGTTAGAAAGAAAGAAAGATAGATAGATAGATTAGTTAGAAAGAAAGATAGATTATTTAGAAAGAAAGAAAGATAGATTATTTAGAAAGAAAGAAAGATAGATTAGTTAGAAAGAAAGAAAGATTAGTTAGAAAGAAAGAAAGATTAGTTAGAAAGAAAGATAGATAGATTAGTTAGAAAAAAAGAAAGAAAGAAAGAAAGAAAGAAAAATTGGTTAGAAAGATAGATTAGTTTGAAAGATAGAGATTAGTTAGAAAGAAAGAAAAGATTAGTTAGAATGAAAGAAAGATAGATAGATTAGTTAGAAAGAAAGAAAGATAGATTAGTTAGAAAGAAAGAAAGATTAGTTAGAAAGAAAAAAGATAGATTAGTTAGAAAGAAAGAATAAAAGAAAGTAAGAAAGAAAGAATGAAAGATTGGTTAGAAAGAAAGAGATTAGTTAGAAAGATAGATAGATTAGTTAGAAAGAAAGAAAAGTTAGAATGAAAGAAAGATAGAGTAGTTAGAAAGAAAGAAAGATAGATAGATTAGTTAGAAAGAAAGATAGATTAGTTAGAAAGAAAGTAAGGTAGATTAGTTAGAAAGAAAGATAGATTAGTTAGAAAGAAGAAAGATAGATTAGTTAGAAAGAAAGAAAGATTAGTTAGAAAGAAAGAAAGATAGATCAGTTAGCAAGAAAGAAATATTAGTTAGAAAGAAAGAAAGATTAGTTTGAAAGAAAGAAAGATTAGTTTGAAAGAAAGATCGATTAGTAAGAAAGAAAGAAATAAAGAAAGATTAGGTAGAAAGAAAGAAAGATTAGTTAGAAAGAAAGAAAGATAAGTTAGAAAGATAGATAGATAGATAGATAGATATATAGATAGATAGATAGATAGATAGATAGATAGATAGATAGATAGATAGATAGATAAAGTTCATTAGTACATATAGAATGGTAGTTTAATTGAATCTAGGGCTTCAGGGAGTTTAGATTTGAGTTTTTGTGTTGTTCACTACTGGGCCACCGTAGTCTTGGCTCAATTTGAACTGTTGCAATGAAAGTCAATGGGATTTTTATGATTTTTAATATTAATTTTTAAGAAATCTGAAAGTCAAATCAGTTTGAAAAGATATAGCACACCGAGTCAGAACAGTCTGAAGGTCTGACCCGAGTTTGGAGTTTGTAGAGTTAAAGCTCTAGGACGAGTTAGAGTCAGAATTTTTTGGGTAAGAAAAATAAGAAGAAGAAGAAGAAGAAGAAGAATAACTAGAAAAAGTTCGTCGAGACAAACTTTAAGTTGGCTTGTGAAAGTTTGGACCAATAAGTTTGAAGAAGTTTAAAGAAGTTTAAAGTTTAATTAGTTTATAGTTTAGTAAGAAAGAAAGAAAGATAGATTAGTTAGAAAGAAAGAAAAAAAGATTAGTAAGAAAGAAAGAAAGATAGATTAGTTAGAAAGAAAGAAAGAAAGAAAGATAGATTAGTTAGAAAGAAAGAAAGAAAGAAATATAGATAAGTTAGAAAGAAAGAAAGAAAAAAAGATTAGTTAGAAAGAAAGAAAGAAAGATAGATTAGTTAGAAAAAAGAAAGAAAAAAAGATTAGTAAGAAAGAAAGAAAGATAGATTAGTTAGAAAGAAAGAAAGAAAGAGATTAGTTAGAAAGAAAGATAGATTAGTAAGAAAGAAAGAAAGAAAGAAATATAGATAAGTTAGAAAGAAAGAAAGATAGATTAGTTAGAAAGAAAGAAAAAAAGATTAGTAAGAAAGAAAGATAAATTAGTAAGAAAGAAAGAAAGATTGATTAGTAAGAAAGATAGAAAGATAGATAGATTAGTTAGAAAGAAAGAAAAAAAGATTAGTGAGAAAGAAAGAAAGAAAGAAAGAAAGAAAGAAAGAAAGAAAGATAGATTAGTTAGAAAGAAAGAAAGAAAGAAAGATTAGTTAGAAAGAAAAAAGGAAAGAAAGATAGATTAGTAAGAAAGAAAGAAAGAAAGATAAATTAGTAAGAAAGAAAGAAAGATTGAATAGTAAGAAAGATAGAAAGATAGATAGATTAGTTAGAAAGAAAGAAAGAAAAAGAGATTAGTGAGAAAGAAAGATAGATTAGTTAGAAAGAAAGAAAGAAAGAAAGAAAGAAAGTTAATTAAAAAGAAAGAAAGAAAGAAAGATAGATTAGGTAGAAAGAAAGATAGAAAGATAGATAGATTAGTTAGAAAGAAAAAGAAAGAGTTTTTATTTAGAAAGAAAGAAAGATAGATTAGTTAGAAAGAAAGAAAGAAAGAAAGAAAGAAAGAAAGAAAGTTAATTAAAAAGAAAGAAAGAAAGATAGATTAGGTAGAAAGAAAGATAGAAAGATAGATAGATTAGTTAGAAAGAAAGAAAGAAAGTTAATTAAAGAGAAAGAAAGAAAGATTAGTTAGAAAGATAGATTAGTTAGAAAGAAAGAAAGAAAAAAAGATTAGTAAGAAAGAAAGATAGATTAGTTAGAAAGAAAGAAAGAAAGAAAGAAAGAAAGAAAGAGAAAGAGAAAGAGAAAGAGAAAGAAAGAAAGAAATATAGATAAGTTAGAAAGAAAGAAAGATAGATTAGTTAGAAAGAAAGAAAGATGGATTAGTTAGAAAGAAAGAAAAAAGATTAGTTAGAAAGAAAGAAAGAAAGAAAGATAGATTAGTTAGAAAGAAAGAAAGAAAGAAAGAGATTAGTTAGAAAGAAAAAGAAAGATAGATTAGTTAGAAAGAAAGAAAGATAGATTAGTTAGAAAGAAAGAAAGAAAGAAAGAAAGTTAATTAAAAAGAAACAAAGAAAGATTAGTTAGAAAGATAGATTAGTTAGAAAGAAAGAAAGAAAAAAAGATTAGTAAGAAAGAAAGAAAGAAAGAAAGATAGATTAGTTAGAAAGAAAGAAAAAAAGATTAGTTAGAAAGAAAGAAACATAGATTAGTTAGAAAAAAGAAAGAAAAAAAGATTAGTAAGAAAGAAAGATAGATTAGTTAGAAAGAAAAAAGGAAAGAAAGATAGATTAGTAAGAAAGAAAGAAAGAAAAAAAGATTAGTGAGAAAGAAAGATAGATTAGTTAGAAAGAAAGAAAGAAAGATTAGTTAGTAAGAAAAAGAAAGATAGATTAGTTAGAAAGAAAGAAAGATAAATTAGTTAGAAAGAAAGAAAGAAAGAAAGATTAGTGAGAAAGAAAGATAGATTAGTTAGAAAGAAAGAAAGAAAGATTAGTTAGTAAGAAAAAGAAAGATAGATTAGTTAGAAAGAAAGAAAGATAAATTAGTTAGAAAGAAAGAAAGAATGAAAGAAAGAAAGTTAATTAAAAAGAAAGAAAGAAAGATAGATTAGGTAGAAAGAAAGATAGAAAGATAGATAGATTAGTTAGAAAGAAAGAAAGTTAATTAAAAAGAAAGAAAGAAAGATTAGTTAGAAAGATAGATTAGTTAGAAAGAAAGAAAGAAAAAAAGATTAGTAAGAAAGAAAGATAGATTAGTTAGAAAGAAAGAAAGAAAGAAAGAAAGAAAGAAAGAGAAAGAAAGAAAGAAATATAGATAAGTTAGAAAGAAAGAAAGATAGATTAGTTAGAAAGAAAGAAAGATGGATTAGTTAGAAAGAAAGAAAAAAGATTAGTTAGAAAGAAAGAAAGATAGATTAGTTAGAAAGAAAAAAGGAAAGAAAGATAGATTAGTAAGAAAGAAAGGAAGAAAGATAGATTAGTGAGATAGATAGATTAGTTAGAAAGAAAGAAAGAAAAAAGATTAGTGAGAAAGAAAGATAGATTAGTTAGAGAGAAAGAAAGATGGATTAGTTAGAAAGAAAGAAAAAAAGATTAGTAAGAAAGAAAGAAAGATAGATTAGTTAGAAAGAAAAAAGGAAAGAAAGATAGATTAGTAAGAAAGAAAGGAAGAAAGATAGATTAGTGAGATAGATAGATTAGTTAGAAAGAAAGAAAGAAAAAAGATTAGTGAGAAAGAAAGATAGATTAGTTAGAAAGAAAGAGATTAGTTAGAAAGAAAAAGAAAGATAGATTAGTTAGAAAGAAAGAAAGATAGATTAGTTAGAAAGAAAGAAAGATAGATTAGTTAGAAAGAAAGAAAGAAAGATAATTAAAAAGAAAAAAAGAAATATAGATTAGGTAGAAAGAAAGATAGATAGATTAGTTAGAAAGAAAGAAAGAAAAAAAGTTAATTAAAAAGAAAGAAAGAAAGATTAGTTAGAAGGATAGATTAGTTAGAAAGAAAGAAAGAAAGAAAAAAAGATTAGTAAGAAAGAAAGATAGATTAGTTAGTTAGAAAGAAAGAAAGAAAGAAAGAAAGAAATATAGATAAGTTAGAAAGAAAGAAAGATAGATTAGTTAGAAAGAAAGAAAAAAAAGATTAGTTAGAAAGAAAGAATGAAAGATAGATAGATTAGTTAGAAAAAAAGAAAGAAAAAAAGATTAGTAAGAAAGAAAGAAAGATAGATTAGTTAGAAAGAAAAAAGGAAAGAAAGATATATTAGTAAGAAAGAAAGAAAGAAAGATAGATTAGTGAGAAAGATAGATTAGTTAGAAAGAAAGAAAGAAAGATAGATTAGTTAGAAAGAAAAAGAAAGATAGATTAGTTAGAAAGAAAGATAGATTAGTTAGAAAGAAAGAAATAAATAAAGTTAATTAAAAAGAAAGAAAGAAAGAAAGATAGATAGATTAGTTAGAAAGAAAGAAAGAAAAAAAGATTAGTAAGAAAGAAAGAAAGATTAGTTAGAAAGAAAGAAAGATAGATTAGTTACAAAGAAAAAGAAAGATAGATTAGTTAGAAAGAAAGAAAGATAGATTGGTTAGAAAGAAAGAAAGAAAGAAAGTAAATTAAAAAGAAAGAAAGAAAGAAAGATTAGTTAGAAAGATAGATTAGTTAGAAAGAAAGAAAGAAAAAAATATTAGTAAGAAAGAAAGATAGATTAGTTAGAAAGAAAGAAAGAAAGATAGATTAGTAAGAAAGAAAGAAAGATTAGTTAGAAAGAAAGAAAGATAGATTAGTTAGAAAGAAAAAGAAAGATAGATCAGTTAGAAAGAAAGAAAGATAGATTAGTTAGAAAGAAAGAAAGAAAGTTAATTAAAAAGAAAGAAAGAAAGTAAGATAGATTAGTTAGAAAGAAAGAAATATAGATTAGAAAGAAAGAAAGATAGATTAGTTAGAAAGAAAGATAGATTAGTTAGAAAGAAAGATAAATTAGTTAGAAAGAAAGATAGATTAGTTAAAAAACAAAGAAAGAGATTTGTTAGAAAGAAAGATAGATTAGTTAGAAAGATAGATTAGTTAGAAAGAAAGATAGATTAGTTAGAAAGAAAGATAACTTAGTTAGAAATAAAGAAAGATAGATTATTTAAAAAACAAAGAAAGATGGATTTGATAGAAAGAAAGATAGATTAGCTAGAAAGATAGATTAGTTAGAAAAAAAGAAAGATAGATTAGTTAGAAAGAAAGAAATATAAATTAGTTAGAAAGTAAGATAGATTAGTTAGAAAGAAAGATAGATTAGTTAGAAAGAAAGAAAGATAGATTAGTTAGAAAGATAGATAGATAAGTTAGAAAGAAAGAAAGAAAGATTAGTTAGAAAGAAAGAAAGATAGATTGGTTAGAAAGAAAGAAAGATTAGTTAGAAAGAAAGATAGATAGATTAGTTAGAAAGAAAAAAGATAGATTAGTTAGAAAGAAAGAAAGTAAGAAAGAAAGAAAGAAAGATTGGTTACAAAGAAAGATAGATTAGTTAGAAAGATAGAAAGAAAGATAGATTAGTTAGAAAGAAAGAAACATAGATTAGTTAGAAAGAAAGAAAGAAAGAAAGAAAGATAGATTAGTTAGAAAGAAAGAAAGATTAGTTAGTTAGAAAGAAAGAAAGATAGATTAGTTAGAAAGAAAGATAGATTAGTTAGAAAGATAGATAGATAGATAGATTAGTTAGAAAGAAAGAAAGATAGAATAGTTAAAAAGAAAGATAGATAGATTAGTTAGAAAGAAAGATAGATTAGTTAGAAAGATAGATTATTTAGAAAGATAGATAGATAGATAGATTAGTTAGAAAGAAAGAAAGATAGATTAGTTAGAAAGAAAGATAGATAGATTAGTTAGAAAGAAAGATAGATTAGTTAGAAAGAAAGAAAGAAAGATAGATTAGTTAGAAAGAATGAAAAAAGAAAGAAAGAAAGAAAGAAAGATTGGTTAGAAAGAAAGATAGATTAGTTAGTAAGAAAGATATAAAGAAAGATGGATTAGTTAGAAAGAAAGAAACATAGATTAGTTAGAAAGAAAGAAAGAAAGAAAGATAGATTAGTTAGAAAGACTAGTTAGTTAGAAAGAAAGAGATAGATTAGTTAGAAAGAAAGATAGATAGATAGATAGATAGATAGATAGATAGATAGATAGATAGATAGATAGATTAGTTAGAAAGAAAGAAAGATAGATTAGTTAGAAAGAAAGAAAGATATATTAGTTAGAAAGAAAGATAGATAGATTAGTTAGAAAAAAAAGATAGATTAGTTAGAAAGAAAGAAAGATAGATTAGTTAGAAAGAAAGATAGATAGATTAGTTAGAAAGAAAGAAAGATTAGTTAGAAAGAAAGAAAGAATGATAGATTGGTTAGAAAGAAAGAAAGATAGATTAGTAAGAAAGAAAGAAAGGAATAAAGAACGATAGATTAGTTAGAAATAAAGATAAAGTAGTTAGAAAGAAAGATAGATAGATTAGTTAGAAAGAAAGATAGATAGATAGATTAGTTAGAAAGAAAGATAGATTATTTAGAAAGAAAGAAAGATAGATTAGTTAGAAAGAAAGAAAGATTAGTTAGAAAGAAAGAAAGATTAGTTAGAAAGAAAGATAGATAGATTAGTTAGAAAGAAAAAAAGAAAGAAAGAAAGAAAGAAAAATTGGTTAGAAAGAAAGATAGATTAGTTTGAAAGATAGAGATTAGTTAGAAAGAAAGAAAAGATTAGTTAGAATGAAAGAAAGATAGATAGATTAGTTAGAAAGAAAGAAAGATAGATAGATTAGTTAGAAAGAAAGAAAGATTAGTTAGAAAGAAAAAAGATAGATTAGTTAGAAAGAAAGAATAAAAGAAAGTAAGAAAGAAATAATGAAAGATTGGTTAGAAAGAAAGAGATTAGTTAGAAAGATAGATAGATTAGTTAGAAAGAAAGAAAAGTTAGAATGAAAGAAAGATAGAGTAGTTAGAAAGAAAGAAAGATAGATAGATTAGTTAGAAAGAAAGATAGATTAGTTAGAAAGAAAGTAAGGTAGATTAGTTAGAAAGAAAGATAGATTAGTTAGAAAGAAGAAAGATAGAATAGTTAGAAAGAAAGAAAGATTAGTTAGAAAGAAAGAAAGATAGATCAGTTAGCAAGAAAGAAATATTAGTTAGAAAGAAAGAAAGATTAGTTTGAAAGAAAGAAAGATTAGTTTGAAAGAAAGATAGATTAGTAAGAAAGAAAGAAATAAAGAAAGATTAGGTAGAAAGAAAGAAAGATTAGTTAGAAAGAAAGAAAGATAAGTTAGAAAGATAGATAGATAGATAGATAGATAGATAGATAGATAGATAGATAGATAGATAGATAGATAGATAGATAGATAGATAAAGTTCATTAGTACATATAGAATGGTAGTTTAATTGAATCTAGGGCTTCAGGGAGTTTAGATTTGAGTTTATTTGGTGTCCACTGCTGGGCCACCGTAGTCTTGGCTCAATTTGAACTGTTGCAATGAAAGTCAATGGGATTTTTATGATTTTTAATATTAATTTTTAAGAAATCTGAAAGTCAAATCAGTTTGAAAAGATATAGCACACCGAGTCAGAACAGTCTGAAGGTCTGACCCGAGTTTGGAGTTTGTAGAGTTAAAGCTCTAGGACGAGTTAGAGTCAGAATTTTTTGGGTAAGAAAAATAAGAAGAAGAAGAAGAAGAAGAATAATAATAAGTTTAAATAGGATTTCAGTAAGTTGGCTTTTCCAAGCCAACTTAATAAGTTTAAATAGGATTTCAGTAAGTTGGCTTTTCCAAGCCAACTTAATAATAAGTTTAAATAGGATTTCAGTAAGTTGGCTTTTCCAAGCCAACTTAATAACTAGAATGTACATTTCCTGAAGAAAATGTAAAGTGGTGCTGGCAGTGGCAAAACTCGCCGTTCGGTTGCTAGAGTGTGGTACATTATTGCATACGAGCCAACAATCATGTCTGTACGATGTTCTGGTGCTGAGATATGGCTTGTTCATGTTGTTCAGGTGGTTGCTACGCGGTTGCTAGGGTGTTCTGGGTGGTTGCTAGGGTATTCTGGGTGGTTGCTAGGGCGTTGCTAGGTGGTTGCTAGGGTGTTCTGGTTGGTTGCTGGGGTATTGTGGGTGGTTGCTAGGGTGTTCTGGGTGGTTGCTAGGCGTTTGCTAGGGTGTTCTAGGTGGTTTCTAGGGTGTCGCTAGTCGGTTGCTATGGTATTCTGGGTGGTTGCTAGGCGGTTGCTAGGGTGTTTTGGGTGGTTGCTAGGGCGTTGCTAGGCAGTTGCTAGGGTATCCTGGGTGGTTGCTAGGCGGTTGCTAGGGTAATCTGGGTGGTTGTTAGGGCGTTGCTAGGTGGTTGCTAGGGTATTCTGGGTGGTTGCTAGGCGGTTGCTAAGGTGTTCTGGGTGGTTGCTAGGGCGTTGCTAGGCAGTTGCTAGGGTGTTCTGGGTGGTTGCTAGGGTAATCTGGGTGGTTGCTAGGGCGTTGCTAGGTGGTTGCTAGGGTGTTCTGGGTGGTTGCTAGGCGGTTGCTAAGGTGTTTTGGGTTGTTGCTAGGGCGTTGCTAGGCAGTTGCTAGGGTGTTCTGGGTGGTTGCTAGGGTGTTGCTAGGGTAATCTGGGTCGTTGCTATGGTGTTACTAGGTGGTTGGTAGTTGTCAAAGATGGTTCCTATGGAGTTTGTAGCATTTTATTGGCATGATTTAGCACTTAGCTAATCAATATTAGCATGTAGCTATTCACTGCTAGCATGTGTAGCATGTTGGAAGTGCTGTTTGCTAGCATGAGTCAAAAGAGCCAACCCCCATGTCTCTACGATGTTCTGATGCAGAGATATAGGTCTTGCTAAATGGTTGCTAGGGTACTCTGTTTAGTTGCTAGGGAGTGGCTTGGCAGCTGCCAATGATGGATCTCCAAAGGCTGCCTGTCAGTGTGAATGATATAAACCAATCCCCATCTCTATACGATGTTCTGATGCAGAGATATAGCTCTTGCAATATGGTTGCTAGGGTACTCTGTTTGGTTGCTAGGGAGTGGCTTGGCAGATGCCAATGATGCATCTCCAAACGCTGCTTGTCAGTATGAATGATATAAACCAACTCCCACGCCTCTGTGACATTCAGAATGGAAGATATCCCTGTCTGGATTTTGGTTGCTAAGGTGCTTGATAATGGTTGCTAGGGCGTGGCCAGTAAGTGTTGAGGTGATTCAGGATTGGCTGTTCGCTGCCCCGAGTCAAACGAGCCCACCCTCATGTTTCTATGACACTTATATCCTGAGATATCCCTTTGATCTCTTTTAATGGAAGTCTATGAAACTTGTTGCTAAGGAGCTCTAAATGGTTGCTAGGGCGTGGCTTTATAGTTTCACAATGATCCTGAGAGACTGATTGGTCGTCTGAGTAAAATGAGCCCGCCCCCTTGTCTCTATGACACATTGATCCAGAGCTATGTTCAATACAAAATCCCAATGCAATTCACCATAGTAGGGTAAACACATGCATTTCATGGGCCGTCCTTCACCATAGTAAGTCAATGGGGAATCTTTGGGGGCCTCTTGTCCCCCAGGGATGCAACTTTTACCCCATGGTGAGGTATGTTCTTACAAAGCCTGCCAGCCTCTTCAAATGTGGTAAATTACAAGTTTCTGAGAAATCATCGGTCAGTGCTAAGAGTCGTCAAAGTTTGTGGCAATGTTAAGTCCATGGGATTTTTTTTACCCAATGATTTGCCCCTGGGGCGAACACCGTACCCCCCATCGCTAAGAAAAGTCACAGCACACCTCTCCTCAATAATCCGCACAATTTGACGCCTCAATCAGGGGTCTGTTATGTCGGCGTGTATTTTTTAACAGATGATTACTATGGAGTTTTTAATAGGAGTTTTTATAGAGATTTTATAGAGTTATTTAGTATGGCACGAGGCCGCAGGCCTCGTGCCTATCGCCCACGGTTGCTAGGGTGCTGTAACTGGTTGCTATGGTGTGGCTATGAAGATTTGAGGCCATTACTTATTGGCTGCTTGATAAAATAAATCCTCTGAGGGAGAGAGAGAGGGCCTGACAGCAGGGCTGTCAGGCCCTTTTCTCTGGGTGTGTGTGAAAGTGACAGTTGGATTTGAATTTTTGAAAATTCCGCAATGTTAAGTCAATGGGACTTTTTTGGCCGCTTTTTCGTCCGCTGTGCGAACATCGTACACCCGATTGCTTATAAAAATCATAGCAACCGTCTCCTCAATGAGCCGGTCGATTTGATGCCTCAATCAGGGGTTTGTGACAAACGGTGCGGGACGAGTTACGCGCCGAACTTTTGTCCGGAATAATAATAAGAAGAAGAAGAATAATAACTAGAATGTACATTTCCCGAAGAAAATGTGAAGTGGTGCTTGCAGTGGCAAAACTCGCCGTTCGGTTGCTAGAGTGTGGTACATTATTGCATACGAGCCAACAATCATGTCTGTACGATGTTCTGGTGCTGAGATATGGCTTATTCATGTTGTTCAGGTGGTTGCTAGGCAGTTGCTAGGGTGTTCTGGGTGGTTGCTAGGGCGTTGCTAGGTGGTTGCTAGGGTGTTCTGGTTGGTTGCTGGGGTATTGTGGGTGGTTGCTAGGGTGTTCTGGGTGGTTGCTAGGCGGTTGCTAGGGTGTTCTAGGTGGTTTCTAGGGTGTCGCTAGTCGGTTGCTATGGTATTCTGGGTGGTTGCTAGGCGGTTGCTAGGGTGTTTTGGGTGGTTGCTAGGGCGTTGCTAGGCAATTGCTAGGGTATCCTGGGTGGTTGCTAGGCGGTTGCTAGGGTAATCTGGGTGGTTGTTAGGGCGTTGCTAGGTGGTTGCTAGGGTATTCTGGGTGGTTGCTAGGCGGTTGCTAAGGTGTTCTGGGTTATTGCTAGGGCGTTGCTAGGCAGTTGCTAGGGTGTTCTGGGTGGTTGCTAGGGTGTTGCTAGGGTAATCTGGGTGGTTGCTAGGGCGTTGCTAGGTGGTTGCTAGGGTGTTCTGGGTGGTTGCTAGGCGGATGCTAAGGTGTTCTGGGTGGTTGTTAGGGCGTTGCTAGGGTGTTGCTAGGGTAATCTGGGTGGTTGCTAGGGCGTTGCTAGGTGGTTGCTAGGGTGTTCTGGGTGGTTGCTAGGCGGTTGCTAAGGTGTTTTGGGTTGTTGCTAGGGCGTTGCTAGGCAGTTGCTAGGGTGTTCTGGGTGGTTGCTAGGGTGTTGCTAGGGTAATCTGGGTGGTTGCTAGGGCGTTGCTAGGTGGTTGCTAGGGTGTTCTGGGTGGTTGCTAGGCGGTTGCTAAGGTGTTCTGGGTGGTTGCTAGGGCGTTGCTAGGCAGTTGCTAGGGTGTTCTGGGTGGTTGCTAGGGTGTTGCTAGGGTAATCTGGGTGGTTGCTAGGGCGTTGCTAGGTGGTTGCTAGGGTGTTCTGGGTGGTTGCTAGGGTGTTGCTAGGGTAATCTGGGTGGTTGCTAGGGCGTTGCTAGGTGGTTGCTAGGGTGTTCTGGGTGGTTGCTAGGCGGTTGCTAAGGTGTTTTGGGTTGTTGCTAGGGCGTTGCTAGGCAGTTGCTAGGGTGTTCTGGGTGGTTGCTAGGGTGTTGCTAGGGTAATCTGGGTGGTTGCTAGGGCGTTGCTAGGTGGTTGCTAGGGTGTTCTGGGTGGTTGCTAGGCGGTTGCTAAGGTGTTTTGGGTTGTTGCTAGGGCGTTGCTATGCAGTTGCTAGGGTGTTCTGGGTGGTTGCTAGGGTGTTGCTAGGGTAATCTGGGTCGTTGCTATGGTGTTACTAGGTGGTTGGTAGTTGTCAAAGATGGTTCCTATGGAGTTTGTAGCATTTTATTGGCATGATTTAGCACTTAGCTAATCAATATTAGCATGTAGCTATTCACTGCTAGCATGTGTAGCATGTTGGAAGTGCTGTTTGCTAGCATGAGTCAAAAGAGCCAACCCCCATGTCTCTACGATGTTCTGATGCAGAGATATAGGTCTTGCTAAATGGTTGCTAGGGTACTCTGTTTAGTTGCTAGGGAGTGGCTTGGCAGCTGCCAATGATGGATCTCCAAAGGCTGCCTGTCAGTGTGAATGATATAAACCAATCCCCATCTCTATACGATGTTCTGATGCAGAGATATAGCTCTTGCAATATGGTTGCTAGGGTACTCTGTTTGGTTGCTAGGGAGTGGCTTGGCAGCTGCCAATTATGCATCTCCAAACGCTGCTTGTCAGTATGAATGATATAAACCAACTCCCACGCCTTTGTGACATTCAGAATGGAAGATATCCCTGTCTGGATTTTGGTTGCTAAGGTGCTTGATAATGGTTGCTAGGGTGTGGCCAGTAAGTGTTGAGGTGATTCAGGATTGGCTGTTCGCTGCCCCGAGTCAAACGAGCCCACCCTCATGTTTCTATGACACTTTAATCCTGAGATATCCCTTTGATCTCTTTTAATGGAAGTCTATGGAACTTGTTGCTAAGGAGCTCTAAATGGTTGCTAGGGCGTGGCTTTATATTTTCACAATGATCCTGAGAGACTGATTGGGTGACACTGTGACACTGTGATCCAGAGCTATGTTCAATACAAAATCCCAATGCAATTTACCATAGTAGGAAAAACACATGCATTTCATGGGCCGTCCTTCACCATAGTAAGTCAATGGGGAAACTTTTGGGGCCTCTTGTGCCCCAGGGGTGCAACTTTTACCCCATTGTGAGGTATGTTCTTACAGAGCCTGCCAGCCTCTTCAAATGTGGTAAATTACAAGTTTCTGAGAAATCATTGGTCAGTGCTACGAGTCGTCAAAGTTTGTGGCAATGTTAAGTCTATGGGATTTTTTTTACCCAATTATTTGCCCCTGGGGCGAACACCGTACCCCCGATCGCTAAGAAAAGTCATAGCACACCTCTCCTCAATAATCCGCACAGTTTGACGCCTCAATCAGGGGTCTGTTGTGTCGGCGTGTATTTTTTAACAGATGATTACTATGGAGTTTTTAAAAGGAGTTTTTATAGAGTTTTTATAGAGTTATTTAGTATGGCACGAGGCCTGCGGCCTCGTGCCTATCGCCCACGGTTGCTAGGGTGCTGTAACTGGTTGCTATGGTGTGGCTATGAAGATTTGAGGCCATTACTTATTGGCTGCTTGATAAAATAAATCCTCTGAGGGAGAGAGAGAGGGCCTGACAGCAGGGCTGTCAGGCCCTTTTCTCTGGGTGTGTGTGAAAGTGACAGTTGGATTTGAATTTTTGAAAGTTCCGCAATGTTAAGTCAATGGGACTTTTTTGGCCGCTTTTTCGTCCGCTGTGCGAACATCGTACACCCGATTGCTTATAAAAATCATAGCAACCGTCTCCTCAATGAGCCGGTCGATTTGACGCCTCACTCAGGGGTCTGTGACAAACGGTGCGGGACGAGTTACGCGCCGAACTTTTGTCCGGAATAATAAGAAGAAGAACTAGAATGTACATTTCCAGAAGAAAATGTGAAGTGGTGCTTGCAGTGGCAAAATTCGCCACCCGGTTGCTAGGGTGTTGTACATGATTGCATACAAGGCAACAACCATGTCTGTACGATGTTGTGGAGCTGAAAAATGGCTTCTATATGTTGCAATATGGTTGCTAGGTAGCTTTAAACGGTTGCTAAGGTCTGGTTGCACAGTTACCATGATGATATTGACAGACTGGTTTCTCAACCGAAACAAACAAACACACACCCATGTCTATACGATGTCTATTCTGGTGCTGAGATATAGCCCATTCATGTGTTTTTACTGTTGCTAGGGTACTCCAAATGGTTGCTAAGGTTTGTTTATACAGTTTATGGGGTAATATTTAAAGAGTATTTGTAAGTCTGGGTCAAAAAATGCCCAACTCTGTGTTTTTACAATGTTTTGTTGCTGAGATATGGCTTGTAAATGCTGTTCATTGGTTGCTGGGTGCCTGTAACTGGTTGCTAGGGCGTGACTATGGAGTTGTTATATCACTACTCTTTGGCTGCTTGATAGGACGAATCAAAAGAGCCCAACCCCAAGCCTCTATGACCTTCTGAGCCAAAGATATGATTTTACAAATTTTGTGCCAATGTTAAGTCAATGGGACATTTTTCTGCTAATTTATCGCCCGCCAGACGAACATCGTAGACCCAATTGCTTATAAAAGTCATAGCACACCTCTCCTCTATGAACCGGTCGATTTGACATATCATTCATGGGTCTACGACAAAAGGTGTGGGAGGAGTTGCGTGCCGAAGTTTTGTCAAGGTGAATAGTAATCACAACACTAGAATGTACATTTCCAGAAGAAAATGTGAAGTGGTGCTTGCAGTGGCAAAACTCGCCGCTCGGTTGCTAGGATAGTTGCTACAATGTTGTACATGATTGCATACAAGCCAACAACCATGTCTTAACGATATTGTGGAGCTGCAATATGGCTTTTATACGTTGCAACATGGTTGCTAGGTAGCTTTAAACGGTTGCTAAGGTGTGGTTGCACAGTTACCATGATGATATTTACAGACTGGTTTCTCAACCGAAACAAACAAACACACCCCCAAGTCTATACGATGTTCTGGTGCTGAGATATAGCCCATTCATGTGTTTTTACGGTTGCTAGGGTCCTCCAAATGGTTGCTAAGGTTTGTTTATACAGTTTATGGGGTAATATTTAAAGAGTATTTGCAAGTCTGCGTCGAAAAAATGCCCAACTCTGTGTATTTACAATGTTTTGTTGCTGAGATATGGCTTGTAAATGCTGTTTAATGGTTGCTAGGGGCCTATAACTGGTTGCTAGGGCATGACTATGAAGTTGTTATGTCACTATTTATTGGCTGCTTGATAGGACAAATCAAAAGAGCCCAACCCCAAGCCTCTATGACCTTCTGAGCCAAAGATATGATTTTACAAATTTTGTGCCAATGTTAAGTCTATGGGACATTTTTCGGTTAATTTTTTGCCCGCCAGACGGACATCGTAGACCCAATCGCTTATAAAAGTCATAGCACACCTCTCCTCGATAAACCGGTCGATTTGACACCTCATTCATGGGTCTACGAGAAATAGTGCGGGAGGAGTAACGTGCCGAAGTTTTGTCTAGGTGAATAGTAATCACAACACTAGAATGTACATTTCCTGAAGAAAATGTGAAGTGGTGCTTGCAGTGGCAAAACTCGCCGCTCGGTTGCTAGAGTGTAGTACATTGTTGCATACGAGCCAACAATCATGTCTGTACGATGTTTTGGTGCTGAGATATGGCTTGTACACTCACCGGCCACTTTATTAGGTACCCCATGCTAGTAACGGGTTGGACCCCCTTTTGCCTTCAGAACTGCCTCAATTCTTCGTGGCATAGATTCAACAAGGTGCTGGAAGCATTCCTCAGGGAGTTTGGTCCATATTGACATGATGGCATCACACAGTTGCCGCAGATTTGTCGGCTGCACATCCATGATGCGAATCTCCCGTTCCACCACATCCCAAAGATGCTCTATTGGATTGAGATCTGGTGACTGTGGAGGCCATTTGAGTACAGCGAACTCATTGTCATGTTCAAGAAACCAGTCTGAGATGATTCCAGCTTTATGACATGGCGCATTATCCTGCTGAAAGTAGCCATCAGAAGTTGGGTACATTGTGGTCATAAAGGGATGGACATGGTCAGCAACAATACTCAGGTAGGCTGTGGCGTTGCAACGATGCTCAATTGGTACCAAGGGGCCCAAAGAGTGCCAAGAAAATATTCCCCACACCATGACACCACCACCACCAGCCTGAACTGTTGATACAAGGCAGGATGGATCCATGCTTTCATGTTGTAGACGCCAAATTCTGACCCTACCATCCGAATGTCGCAGCAGAAATCGAGACTCATCAGACCAGGCAACGTTTTTCCAATCTTCTATTGTCCAATTTCGATGAGCTTGTGCAAATTGTAGCCTCAGTTTCCTGTTCTTAGCTGAAAGGAGTGGCACCCGGTTCAGGTGATGATATTTACAGACTGGTTTCTCAACCGAAACAGACAAACACACCCCCATGTCTATACGATGTTCTGGTGCTGAGATATAGCCCTTTCATGTGTTTTTAAGGTTGCTAGGGTACTCCAAATGGTTGCTAAGGTTTGTTTATACAGTTTATGGGGTAATATTTAAAGAGTATTTGCAAGTCTGGGTAAAAAACATGGTATTTACAATGTTTTGTTGCAGAGATATGGCTTGTAAATGCTGTTCAATTGTTGCTAGGGGCCTGTAACTGGTTGCTAGGGCGAGACTATGAAGTTATGTCGTTACTATTTATTGACGGCTTGATAGGACGAATAAAAAGAGCCCAACCCCAAGCCTCTATGACCTTCTGAGTCAAAGATATGATTTTACAAATTTTGTGCCAATGTTAAGTCTATGGGACATTTTACAGCAAATTTTTCGCCCGCCAGACGAACATCGTACACCTGATCGCTTATAAAAGTCATAGCACACCTCTCCTCTATGAACCGGTCGATTTGACATCTCATTCATGGGTCTACGACAAAAGATGTGGGAGGAGTTGCGTGCCGAAGTTTTGTCTAGGTGAATAGTAATCACAATACTAGAATGTACATTTCCTGAAGAAAATGTGAAGTGGTGCTTGCAGTGGCAAAACTCGCCGCTCGGTTGCTAGAGTGTGGTACATTATTGCATATGAGCCAACAATCATGTCTGTACAATGTTCTGGTGCTGAGATATGGCTTATTTATGTGTTCAGGTGGTTGCTAGGCGGTTGCTAGGGTATTCTTGGTTGTTGCTAGGGTGTTGCTAGGTGGTTGCTAGGGTATCCTGGGTGGTTGCTAGGCGGTTGCTAAGGTGTTCTGGGTGGTTGCTAGGTGGTTGCTAGGGTATCCTGGGTGGTTGCTAGGCGGTTGCTAAGGTGTTCTGGGTGGTTGATAGGGTGTTGCTAGGGTAATCTGGGTGGTTGCTATGGTGTTACTAGGTGGTTGGTAGTTGTCAAAGATGGTTACTGTGGAGTTTGTAGCATTTTATTGGTATGATTTAGCACTTAGCTAATCAATATTAGCATGTAGCTATTCACTGCTAGCATGTGTAGCATGTAGCAAGTCCTGTTTGCTAGCATGAGTCAAAAGAGCCAACCCCCATCTCTATACGATGTTCTGATGCAGAGATATTGGTTGCTAGGGTGTTCTGGGTGGTTGCTAGGCGGTTGCTAGGGTGTTCTAGGTGGTTGCTAGGGTGTCGTTAGTCGGTTGCTATGGTATTCTGGGTGGTTGCTAGGGTGTTTTGGGTGGTTGCTAGGCAGTTGCTAGGGTATCCTGGGTGGTTGCTAGGCGGTTGCTAGGGTAATCTGGGTGGTTGCTAGGGCGTTGCTAGGGTATCCTGGGTGGTTGCTAGGCGGTTGCTAAGGTGTTCTGGGTGGTTGCTAGGTGGTTGCTAGGGTATCCTGGGTGGTTGCTAGGCGGTTGCTAAGGTGTTCTGGGTGGTTGCTAGGGTGTTGCTAGGGTAATCTGGGTGGTTGCTATGGTGTTACTAGGTGGTTGGTAGTTGTCAAAGATGGTTACTGTAGAGTTTGTAGCATTTTATTGGCATGATTTAGCACTTAGCTAATCAATATTAGCATGTAGCTATTCACTGCTAGCATGTGTAGCATGTAGCAAGTCCTGTTTGCTAGCATGAGTCAAAAGAGCCAACCCCCATCTCTATACGATGTTCTGATGCAGAGATATTGGTCTTGCAAAACGGTTGCTAGGGTACTATGTTTGGTTGCTAGGGAGTGGCTTGGCAGCTGCCAATCATTAAACTCCAAAGGCTTCTTGTCAGTATGAATGATATAAACCAACTCCCACGCCTTTGTGACATTCAGAATGGAAGATATCCCTGTCTGGATTTTGGTTGCTAAGGTGCTTGACAATGGTTGCTAGGGAGGGGTTAGGATGTGTTGAGGTGATTCAGGATGGGCTGTTTGCTGGCCCGAGTCAAATGAGCCCACCCTCATGTTTCTATGACACTTATATCCTGAGATATCCCTTTGATCTCTTTTAATGGAAGTCTGTGAAACTTGTTGCTAAGGAGCTCTAAATGGTTGCTAGGGCGTGGCTTGATAGTTTCACAATGATCCTGAGAGACTGATTGGTCGTCTGAGTAAAATGAGCCCGCCCCCTTGTCTCTGTGACACTGTGATCCAGAGCTATGTTCAATACAAAATCCCAATGCAATTTACCATAGTAGGAAAAACACATGCATTTCATGGGCCGTCCTTCACCATAGTAAGTCAATGGGGAACTTTGGGGGCCTCTTGCCCCCCAGGGGTGCAACTTTTACCCCATTGTGAGGTATGTTCTTACAGAGCCTGCCAGCCTCTTCAAATGTGGTAAATTACAAGTTTCTGAGAAATCAACTGTCAGTGCTACGAGTCGTCAAAGTTTGTGGCAATGTTAAGTCTATGGGATTTTTTTTACCCAATGATTTGCCCCTGGGGCGAACACCGTACCCCCCATCGCTAAGAAAAGTCACAGCACACCTCTCCTCAAAAATCCGCACAATTTGACGCCTCAATCAGGGGTCTGTTATGTCGGCGTGTATTTTTTAACAGATGATTACTATGGAGTTTTTAAAAGGAGTTTTTATAGAGTTTTTATAGAGTTATTTAGTATGGCACGAGGCCTGCGGCCTCGTGCCTATCGCCCACGGTTGCTAGGGTGCTGTAACTGGTTGCTATGGTGTGGCTATGAAGATTTTAGGCCATTACTTATTGGCTGCTTGATAAAATAAATCCTCTGAGGGAGAGAGAGAGTTAGACAGCAGGGCTGTCAGGCCCTTTTCTCTGGGTGTGTGTGAAAGTGACAGTTGGGATTTAAATTTCTGAAAATTCCGCAATGTTAAGTCAATGGGACTTTTTTGGCCGCTTTTTCGTCCGCTGTGCGAACATCGTACACCCGATTGCTTATAAAAATCATAGCACACCTCTCCTCAATGAGCCGGTCGATTTGACGCCTCACTCAGGGGTCTGTGACAAACGGTGCGGGACGAGTTACGCGCCGAACTTTTGTCCGGAATAATAAGAAGAAGAACTAGAATGTACATTTCCTGAAGAAAATGTGAAGTGGTGCTTGCAGTGGCAAAAAACACCACCCGGTTGCTAGGGTGTTCTTGGAGTTTGCTATGATGATGCAAGGCAGTTGCTAGGGTGTTCTGGATGGTTGCTAGGGTATTTTGGGTGGTTGCTAGGTGGTTGCTAGGGTTTTTCTAGGTCGTTGCTAGGGTATTCTGGGTGTTTGCTAAGCGGTTGCTAGGGTGTTCTGGGTGGTTGCTAGGGCGTTGCTAGGTGGTTGCTAGGGTGTTCTGGTTGGTTTCTAGGCGGATGCTAGGGTGTTGTAGGTGGTTGTTAGGGCGTTGCTAGGTGGTTGCTAGGGTGTTCTGGGTGGTTGCTAGGGTATTCTGGGTGGTTGCTAGGGCGTTGCTAGGTGGTTGCTAGGGTGTTCTGGTTGGTTGCTGGGGTATTGTGGGTGGTTGCTAGGGTGTTCTGGGTGGTTGCTAGGCGGTTGCTAGGGTGTTCTAGGTGGTTTCTAGGGTGTCACTAGTCGGTTGCTATGGTATTCTGGGTGGTTGCTAGGAGGTTGCTAGGGTGTTTTGGGTGGTTGCTAGGGCATTGCTAGGCAGTTGCTAGGGTATTACAAGTTGCTAGGTGGTTGCTAGGGTATTCTGGGTGGTTGCTAGGCGGTTGCTAAGGTGTTCTGGGTGGTTGCTAGGGTGTTGCTAGGGTAATCTGGGTGGTTGCTAGGGCGTTGCTAGGTGGTTGCTAGGGTGTTCTGGGTGGTTGCTAGGCGGTTGCTAAGGTTTTTTGGGTTGTTGCTAGGGCGTTGCTAGGCAGTTGCTAGGGTATCCTGGGTGGTTGCTAGGCGGTTGCTAGGGTAATCTGGGTGGTTGTTAGGGCGTTGCTAGGTGGTTGCTAGGGTATTCTGGGTGGTTGCTAGGCGGTTGCTAAGGTGTTCTGGGTGGTTGCTAGGGCGTTGCTAGGCAGTTGCTAGGGTGTTCTGGGTGGTTGCTAGGGTAATCTGGGTGGTTGCTAGGGCGTTGCTAGGTGGTTGCTAGGGTGTTCTGGGTGGTTGCTAGGCGGTTGCTAAGGTGTTTTGGGTTGTTGCTAGGGCGTTGCTAGGCAGTTGCTAGGGTGTTCTGGGTGGTTGCTAGGGTGTTGCTAGGGTAATCTGGGTCGTTGCTATGGTGTTACTAGGTGGTTGGTAGTTGTGAAAGATGGTTCCTATGGAGTTTGTAGCATTTTATTGGCATGATTTAGCACTTAGCTAATCAATATTAGCATGTAGCTATTCACTGCTAGCATGTGTAGCATGTTGGAAGTGTTGTTTGCTAGCATGAGTCAAAAGAGCCAACCCCCATGTCTCTACGATGTTCTGATGCAGAGATATAGGTCTTGCTAAATGGTTGCTAGGGTGCTCTGTTTAGTTGCTAGGGAGTGGCTTGGCAGCTGCCAATGATGGATCTCCAAAGGCTGCCTGTCAGTGTGAATGATATAAACCAATCCCCATCTCTATACGATGTTCTGATGCAGAGATATAGCTCTTGCAATATGGTCGCTAAGGTACTCTATTTGGTTGCTAGGGAGTGGCTTGGCAGCTGCCAATGATGATTCTCCAAATGCTGCTTGTCACAATGAATACTATAAACCAACTCCCATGCCTCTGTGACATTCAGAATGGAAGATATCCCTCTTTGGATTTTGGTTGCTAAGGCGCTCAACAATGGTCGCTAGGGATGGGCCAGGAAGTGTTGAGGTGATTTATGATTGGCTGTTTGCTGCCCTGAGTCAAACGAGACCACCCTTGTATTTCTATGACACTTCTATCCGGAGATACCCATTTCATCTCTTTCATTGGAAGTCTATGGGAGTTGTTGCTAAGGTGCTCTAATTGGTTGCTAGGGCCTGGCTTGATAGTTTCACAATGATCCTGAGAGACTGATTGGTCGTCTGAGTAAGATAAGCCCGCCCCCTTGTCTCTGTGACACTGTGATCCAGAGCTATGTTCAATACAAAATCCCAATGCAATTTACCATAGTAGGAAAAACACATGCATTTTATGGGCCGTCCTTCACCATAGTAAGTCAATGGGGACACTTTTAGGGCCTCTTGTGCCCCAGGGGTGCAACTTTTACCCCATGGTGAGGTATGTTCTTACAGAGCCTGCCAGCCTCTTCAAATGTGGTAAATTACAAGTTTCTGAGAAATCATTGGTCAGTGCTACGAGTCGTCAAAGTTTGTGGCAATGTTAAGTCTATGGGATTTTTTTTACCCAATGATTTGCCCCTGGGGCGAACACCGTACCCCCCATCGCTAAGAAAAGTCACAGCACACCTCTCCTCAATAATCCGCACAATTTGACGCCTCAATCAGGGGTCTGTTATGTCGGCGTGTATTTTTTAACAGATGATTACTATGGAGTTTTTAATAGGAGTTTTTATAGAGTTTTTATAGAGTTATTTAGTATGGCACGAGGCCTGCGGCCTCGTGCCTATCGCCCACGGTTGCTAGGGTGCTGTAACTGGTTGCTATGGTGTGGCTATGAAGATTTGAGGCCATTACTTATTGGCTGCTTGATAAAATAAATCCTCTGAGGGAGAGAGAGAGGGCCTGACAGCAGGGCTGTCAGGCCCTTTTCTCTGGGTGTGTGTGAAAGTGACAGTTGGGATTTAAATTTCTGAAAATTCCGCAATGTTAAGTCAATGGGACTTTTTTGGCCGCTTTTTCGTCCGCTGTGCGAACATCGTACACCCGATTGCTTATAAAAATCATAGCACACCTCTCCTCAATGAGCCGGTCGATTTGACGCCTCACTCAGGGGTCTGTGACAAACGGTGCGGGACGAGTTACGCGCCAAACTTTTGTCCGGAATAATAAGAAGAATAAGAAGAATAACTAGAATGTACATTTCCTGAAGAAAATGTGAAGTGGTGCTTGCAGTGGCAAAAAACACCACCCGGTTGCTAGGGTGTTCTTGGAGTTTGCTATGATGATGCAAGGCAGTTGCTAGGGTGTTCTGGATGGTTGCTAGGCAGTTGCTAGGGTATTCCGGGTGGTTGCTAGGTGGTTGCTAGGGTTTTTCTAGGTCGTTGCTAGGGTATTCTGGGTGTTTGCTAAGCGGTTGCTAGGGTGTTCTGGGTGGTTGCTAGGGTGTTGCTAGGTGGTTGCTAGGGTGTTCTGGTTGGTTTCTAGGCGGATGCTAGGGTGTTGTAGGTGGTTGTTAGGGCGTTGCTAGGTGGTTGCTAGGGTGTTCTGGGTGGTTGCTAGGGTATTCTGGGTGGTTGCTAGGGCGTTGCTAGGTGGTTGCTAGGGTGTTCTGGTTGGTTGCTAGGGTATTGTGGGTGGTTGCTAGGGTGTTCTGGGTGGTTGCTAGGCGGTTGCTAGGGTGTTCTAGGTGGTTTCTAGGGTGTCGCTAGTCGGTTGCTATGGTATTCTGGGTGGTTGCTAGGCGGTTGCTAGGGTGTTTTGGGTGGTTGCTAGGGCGTTGCTAGGCAGTTGCTAGGGTATTACAAGTTGCTAGGTGGTTGCTAGGTGGTTGCTAGGGTATTCTGGGTGGTTGCTAGGCGGTTGCTAAGGTGTTCTGGGTGGTTGCTAGGGTAATCTGGGTGGTTGCTAGGGCGTTGCTAGGTGGTTGCTAGGGTGTTCTGGGTGGTTGCTAGGCGGTTGCTAAGGTTTTTTGGGTTGTTGCTAGGGCGTTGCTAGGCAGTTGCTAGGGTGTTCTGGGTGGTTGCTAGGGTGTTGCTAGGGTAATCTGGGTCGTTGCTATGGTGTTACTAGGTGGTTGGTAGTTGTCAAAGATGGTTCCTATGGAGTTTGTAGCATTTTATTGGCATGATTTAGCACTTAGCTAATCAATATTAGCATGTAGCTATTCACTGCTAGCATGTGTAGCATGTTGGAAGTGCTGTTTGCTAGCATGAGTCAAAAGAGCCAACCCCCATGTCTCTACGATGTTCTGATGCAGAGATATAGGTCTTGCTAAATGGTTGCTAGGGTACTCTGTTTAGTTGCTAGGGAGTGGCTTGGCAGCTGCCAATGATGGATCTCCAAAGGCTGCCTGTCAGTGTGAATGATATAAACCAATCCCCATCTCTATACGATGTTCTGATGCAGAGATATAGCTCTTGCAATATGGTCGCTAAGGTACTCTATTTGGTTGCTAGGGAGTGGCTTGGCAGCTGCCAATGATGATTCTCCAAATGCTGCTTGTCACAATGAATACTATAAACCAACTCCCATGCCTCTGTGACATTCAGAATGGAAGATATCCCTCTTTGGATTTTGGTTGCTAAGGCGCTCAACAATGGTCGCTAGGGATGGGCCAGGAAGTGTTGAGGTGATTTATGATTGGCTGTTTGCTGCCCTGAGTCAAACGAGACCACCCTTGTATTTCTATGACACTTCTATCCGGAGATACCCATTTCATCTCTTTCATTGGAAGTCTATGGGAGTTGTTGCTAAGGTGCTCTAATTGGTTGCTAGGGCCTGGCTTTGATAGTTTCACAATGATCCTGAGAGACTGATTGGTCGTCTGAGTAAAATAAGCCCGCCCCCTTGTCTCTGTGACACTGTGATCCAGAGCTATGTTCAATACAAAATCCCAATGTAATTAACCATAGTAGGAAAAACATGCATTTTATGGGCCGTCCTTCACCATAGTAAGTCAATGGGGACACTTTTGGGGCCTCTTGTGCCCCAGGGGTGCAACTTTTACCCCATGGTGAGGTATGTTCTTACAGAGCCTGCCAGCCTCTTCAAATGTGGTAAATTACAAGTTTCTGAGAAATCATTGGTCAGTGCTACGAGTCGTCAAAGTTTGTGGCAATGTTAAGTCTATGGGATTTTTTTTACCCAATGATTTGCCCCTGGGGCAAACACCGTACCCCCCATCGCTAAGAAAAGTCACAGCACACCTCTCCTCAATAATCCGCACAATTTGACGCCTCAATCAGGGGTCTGTTATGTCGGCGTGTATTTTTTAACAGATGATTACTATGGAGTTTTTAAAAGGAGTTTTTATAGAGTTTTTATAGAGTTATTTAGTATGGCACGAGGCCTGCGGCCTCGTGCCTATAGCCCACGGTTGCTAGGGTGCTGTAACTGGTTGCTATGGTGTGGCTATGAAGATTTGAGGCCATTACTTATTGGCTGCTTGATAAAATAAATCCTCTGAGGGAGAGAGACAGCAGGGCTGTCAGGCCCTTTTCTCTGGGTGTGTGTGAAAGTGACAGTTGGGATTTAAATTTCTGAAAATTCCGCAATGTTAAGTCAATGGGACTTTTTTGGCCGCTTTTTCGTCCGCTGTGCGAACATCGTACACCCGATTGCTTATAAAAATCAAAGCACACCTCTCCTCAATGAGCCGGTCGATTTGACGCCTCACTCAGGGGTCTGTGACAAACGGTGCGGGACGAGTTACGCGCCGAACTTTTGTCCGGAATAATAAGAAGAAGAAGAAGAAGAATAACTAGAATGTACATTTCCTGAAGAAAATGTGAAGTGGTGCTTGCAGTGGCAAAACTCGCCGCTCGGTTGCTAGAGTGTGGTACGTGATTGCATATGAGCCAACAACCATGTCTGTATGATGTTGTGGAGCTGAAATGTGGCTTCTATATGTTGCAATATGGTTGCTAGGTATCTTCAAATGGTTGTTAAGGTGTGGTTACACAGTAACCATGATGATATTTACAGACTGGTTTCCCAACCGAAACAAACAAGCACACCCCCATGTCTATATGATGTTCTGGTTCTGATATATAGCTCATTTATGTGGTTGTACGGTTGCTAGTGTATTCTGGGTGGTTGCTAGGGTGTTGCTAGGTGGTTGCTATGGTATTCGGGGTGGTTGCTATGGTGTTGCTAGGTGGTTGCTAAGGTATTCTGGATGGTTGCTAGGGTGTTGCTAGGCGGTTGCTAGGGTGTTCTGGGTGGTTGCTAGGGCGTTGCTAGGCAGTTGCTAGGGTATCCTGGGTGGTTGCTAGGCGGTTGCTAGGGTAATCTGGGTGGTTGCTAGGGCGTTGCTAGGTGGTTGCTAGGGTATCCTGGGTGGTTGCTAGGCGGTTGCTAAGGTGTTCTGGGTGGTTGCTATGGTGTTACTAGGTGGTTGGTAGTTGTCAAAGATGGTTCCTATGGAGTTTGTAGCATTTTATTGGCATGATTTAGCACTTAGCTAATCAATATTAGCATGTAGCTATTCACTGCTAGCATGTGTACCATGTTGGAAGTGCTGTTTGCTAGCATGAGTCAAAAGAGCCAACCCCCATGTCTCTACGATGTTCTGATGCAGAGATATAGGTCTTGCTAAATGGTTGCTAGGGTACTCTGTTTAGTTGCTAGGGAGTGGCTTGGCAGCTGCCAATGATGGATCTCCAAAGGCTACTTGTCAGTGTGAATGATATAAACCAACGCCTTTGTGACATTCAGAATGGAAGATATCCCTGTCTGGATTTTGGTTGCTAAGGTGCTTGATAATGGTTGCTAGGGCGTGGCCAGTAAGTGTTGAGGTGATTCAGGATTGGCTGTTCGCTGCCCCGAGTCAAACGAGCCCACCCTCATGTTTCTATGACACTTATATCCTGAGATATCCCTTTGATCTCTTTTAATGGAAGTCTATGGAACTTGTTGCTAAGGAGCTCTAAATGGTTGCTAGGGCGTGGCTTGATAGTTTCACAATGATCCTGAGAGACTGATTGGTCGTCTGAGTAAAATGAGCCCGCCCCCTTGTCTCTGTGACACTGTGATCCAGAGCTATGTTCAATACAAAATACCAATGCAATTTACCATAGTAGGAAAAACACATGCATTTCATGGGCCGTCCTTCACCATAGTAAGTCAATGGGGAACTTTGGGGGCCTCTTGCCCCCCAGGGGTGCAACTTTTACCCCATTGTGAGGTATGTTCTTACAGAGCCTGCCAGCCTCTTCAAATGTGGTAAATTACAAGTTTCTGAGAAATCATTGGTCAGTGCTACGAGTCGGCAAAGTTTGTGGCAATGTTAAGTCTATGGGATTTTTTTTACCCAATGATTTGCCCCTGGGGCGAACACCGTACCCCCCATCGCTAAGAAAAGTCACAGCACACCTCTCCTCAATAATCCGCACAATTTGACGCCTCAATCAGGGGTCTGTTATGTCGGCGTGTATTTTTTAACAGATGATTACTATGGAGTTTTTAAAAGGAGTTTTTATAGAGTTTTTATAGAGTTATTTAGTATGGCACGAGGCCTGCGGCCTCGTGCCTATCGCCCACGGTTGCTAGGGTGCTGTAACTGGTTGCTATGGTGTGGCTATGAAGATTTGAGGCCATTACTTATTGGCTGCTTGATAAAATAAATCCTCTGAGGGAGAGAGAGAGGGCCTGACAGCAGGGCTGTCAGGCCCTTTTCTCTGGGTGTGTGTGAAAGTGACAGTTGGGATTTAAATTTCTGAAAATTCCGCAATGTTAAGTCAATGGGACTTTTTTGGCCGCTTTTTCGTCCGCTGTGCGAACATCGTACACCCGATTGCTTATAAAAATCATAGCACACCTCTCCTCAATGAGCCGGTCGATTTGACGCCTCACTCAGGGGTCTGTGACAAACGGTGCGGGACGAGTTACGCGCCGAACTTTTGTCCGGAATAATAAGAAGAATAATAAGTATGAGCAATAACAATACTGTTGCTTTGCCATAGGCAAGCACCATTAATAAGTATGAGCAATAACAATACTGTTGCTTTGCCATAGGCAAGCACCATTAATAAGTATGAGCAATAACAATACTGTTGCTTTGCCATAGGCAAGCACCATTAACTAGAATGTACATTTCCTGAAGAAAATGTGAAGTGGTGCTTGCAGTGGCAAAACTCGCCGCTCGGTTGCTAGGATTGTTGCTACAATGTTGTACATGATTGCATACAAGCCAACAACCATGTCTTTACAATGTTGTGTAGCTGCAATATGGCTTTTATATGTTGCAATATGGTTGTTAGGTATTTTTAAATGGTTGCTAAGGTGTGGTTGCACAGTTACCATGATGATATTTACAGACTGGTTTCCCAACCGAAACAAACACACCCCCATATCTATACGATGTTCTGGTGCTGAGATATAGCCCATTCATGTGTTTGTACGGTTGCTAGGGTACTCCAAATGGTTGCTAAGGTTTGTTTATACAGTTTATGTGGAAATATTTAAAGAGTATTTGCAAGTCTGGGTCAAAAAATGCCCAACTCTGTGTTTTTACAATGTTTTGTTGCTGAGATATGGCTTGTAAATGCTGTTCAATGGTTGCTAGTTGCCTGTAACTGGTTGCTAGGGCGTGACTATGAAGTTGTTATATCACTACTCGTTGGCTGCTTGATAGCACGATTCAAAAGAGCCCAACCCCAAGCCTCTATGACCTTCTGAGCCAAAGATATGATTTTACAAATTTTGTGCCAATGTTAAGTCAATGGGACATTTTTCTGCTAATTTTTCGGCCGCCAGACAAACATCGTAGACCCAATTGCTTATAAAAGTCATAGCACACCTCTCCTCTATGAACTGGTCAATTTGACATCTCATTCATGCGTCTACGACAAAAGCTGTGGGAGGAGTTGCGTGCCGAAGTTTTGTCTAGGTGAATAGTAATCACAACACTAGAATGTACATTTCCTGAAGAAAATGTGAAGTGGTGCTTGCAGTGGCAAAACTCGCCGCTCGGTTGCTAGAGTGTGGTACATTATTGCATACGAGCCAACAATCATGTCTGTACAATGTTCTGGTGCTGAGATATGGCTTATTTATGTGTTCAGGTGGTTGCTCGGCGGTTGCTACGGTATTCTTGGTTGTTGCTAGGGTGTTGCTAGGTGTTTGCTAGGGTATCCTGGGTGGTTGCTAGGCGGTTGCTAAGTTGTTCTGGGTGGTTGCTAGGTGGTTGCTAGGGTATCCTGGGTGGTTGCTAGGCGGTTGCTAAGGTGTTCTGGGTGGTTGATAGGGTGTTGCTAGGGTAATCTGGGTGGTTGCTATGGTGTTACTAGGTGGTTGGTAGTTGTCAAAGATGGTTACTGTGGAGTTTGTAGCATTTTATTGGTATGATTTAGCACTTAGCTAATCAATATTAGCATGTAGCTATTCACTGCTAGCATGTGTAGCATGTAGCAAGTCCTGTTTGCTAGCATGAGTCAAAAGAGCCAACCCCCATCTCTATACGATGTTCTGATGCAGAGATATTGGTTGCTAGGGTGTTCTGGGTGGTTGCTAGGCGGTTGCTAGGTGGTTGCTAGGGTGTCGTTAGTCGGTTGCTATGGTATTCTGGGTGGTTGCTAGGCGGTTGCTAGGGTGTTCTGGGTGGTTGTTAGGCAGTTGCTAGGGTATCCTGGGTGGTTGCTAGGCGGTTGCTAGGGTAATCTGGGTGGTTGCTAGGGCGTTGCTAGGTGGTTGCTAGGGTATCCTGGGTGGTTGCTAGGCGGTTGCTAAGGTGTTCTGGGTGGTTGCTAGGTGGTTGCTAGGGTATCCTGGGTGGTTGCTAGGCGGTTGCTAGGGTATTGTGGGTGGTTGCTAGGTGGTTGCTAGGGTGTTATGGGTGGTTGCTAGGGTTTTTCTAGGTCGTTGCTAGGGTATTCTGGGTGGTTGCTAGGCGGTTGCTAGGGTGTTCTGGGTGGTTGCTAGGTGGTTGCTAGGGCGTTGCTAGGTGGTTGCTAGGGTGTTCTAGGTGGTTGCTCTGGTTTTGCTAGGCAGTTGCTAGGGTGTTCTGGGTGGTTGCTTTGGTGTTGCTAGGTAGTTGCTAGGGTGTTCTGGGTGGTTGCTTTGGTGTAACTAGGCGGTTGCTAGGGTGTTCTAGGTGGTTGCTAAGGTATTCTGGGTGGATGCTAGGGCGTTGCTAGGTGGTTGCTATGGTGTTCTAGGTGGTTGCTAGGGTATTCTGGGTGGTTGCTAGGGTGTTCTGGGTGGTTGCTATGGTGTTGCTAGGCGGTTGCTAGGGTATTCTGGGTGGTTGCTAGGGCGTTGCTAGGCGGTTGCTAGGGTATTCTGGGTGGTTGCTAGGGCGTTGCTAGGCGGTTGCTAGGGTGTTCTGGGTGGTTGCTAGGGTGTCGCTAGTCGGTTGCTATGGTATTCTGGGTGGTTGCTAGGCGGTTGCTAGGGTGTTCTGGGTGGTTGCTAGGGCGTTGCTAGGGTATCCTGGGTGGTTGCTAGACGGTTGCTAGGGTAATATGGGTGGTTGCTAGGGTATCCTGGGTGGTTGCTAGGCGGTTGCTAGGGTGTTCTGGGTGGTTGCTAGGGCGTTGCTAGGCAGTTGCTAGGGTGTTCTGGGTGGTTGCTAGGGTGTTGCTAGGGTAATCTGGGTGGTTGCTAGGGCGTTGCTAGGTGGTTGCTAGGGTGTTCTGGGTGGTTGCTAGGCGGTTGCTAAGGTGTTTTGGGTTGTTGCTAGGGCGTTGCTAGGCAGTTGCTAGGGTGTTCTGGGTGGTTGCTAGGGTGTTGCTAGGGTAATCTGGGTGGTTGCTATGGTGTTACTAGGTGGTTGGTAGTTGTCAAAGATGGTTACTATGGAGTTTGTAGCATTTTATTGGCACGATTTAACACTTAGCTAATCAACATTAGCATGTAGCTATTCACTGCTAGCATGTGTAGCATGTAGCAAGTCCTGTTTGCTAGCATGAGTCAAAAGAGCCAACCCCCATCTCTATACGATGTTCTGATGAAGAGATATTGGTATTGCAAAACGGTTGCTAGGGTACTATGTTTGGTTGCTAGGGAGTGGCTTGGCAGCGGCCAATCATGAAGCTCCAAAGTCAATGTGAATGTATAAACCAACCCCCATCTCTATACGATGTTTTGATGCAGAGATATAGGTCTTGCTAAATGGTTGCTAGGGTACTCTGTTTGGTTGCTAGGGAGTGGCTTGGCAGCTGCCAATGATGCATCTCCAAACGCTGCTTGTCAGTATGAATGATATAAACCAACTCCCATGCCTCTGTGACATTCAGAATGGAAGATATCCCTCTTTGGATTTTGGTTGCTAAGGTGCTCGACAATGGTTGCTAGGGCATGGCCAGTAAGTGTTGAGGTGATTCAGGATTGGCTGTTTGCTGGCCCGAGTCAAACGAGCCCACCCTCATGTTTCTATGACACTTATATCCTGAGATATCCCTTTGATCTCTTTTAATGGAAGTCTATGGAACTTGTTGCTAAGGAGCTCTAAATGGTTGCTAGGGCGTGGCTTGATAGTTTCACAATGATCCTGAGAGACTGATTGGTCATCTGAGTAAAATGAGCCCGCCCCCTTGTCTCTGTGACACTGTGATCCAGAGCTATGTTCAATACAAAATCCCAATGCAATTTACCATAGTAGGAAAAACACATGCATTTCATGGGCCGTCCTTCACCATAGTAAGTCAATGGGGAAACTTTTGGGGCCTCTTGCTCCCCAGGGGTGCAACTTTTACCCCATTGTGAGGTATGTTCTTACAGAGCCTGCCAGCCTCTTCAAATGTGGTAAATTACAAGTTTCTGAGAAATCATTGGTCAGTGCTACGAGTCGTCAAAGTTTGTGGCAATGTTAAGTCTATGGGATTTTTTTTACCCAATGATTTGCCCCTGGGGCAAACACCGTACCCCCCATCGCTAAGAAAAGTCACAGCACACCTCTCCTCAATAATCCGCACAATTTGACGCCTCAATCAGGGGTCTGTTATGTCGGCGTGTATTTTTTAACAGATGATTACTATGGAGTTTTTAAAAGGAGTTTTTATAGAGTTTTTATAGAGTTATTTAGTATGGCACGAGGCCTGCGGCCTCGTGCCTATCGCCCACGGTTGCTAGGGTGCTGTAACTGGTTGCTATGGTGTGGCTATGAAGATTTGAGGCCATTACTTATTGGCTGCTTGATAAAATAAATCCTCTGAGGGAGAGAGAGAGGGCCTGACAGCAGGGCTGTCAGGCCCTTTTCTCTGGGTGTGTGTGAAAGTGACAGTTGGGATTTAAATTTCTGAAAATTCCGCAATGTTAAGTCAATGGGACTTTTTTGGCCGCTTTTTCGTCCGCTGTGCGAACATCGTACACCCGATTGCTTATAAAAATCATAGCACACCTCTCCTCAATGAGCCGGTCGATTTGACGCCTCACTCAGGGGTCTGTGACAAACGGTGCGGGACGAGTTACGCGCCGAACTTTTGTCCGGAATAATAAGAAGAAGAAGAAGAAGAATAATAAGTATGAGCAATAACAATACTGTTGCTTTGCCATAGGCAAGCACCATTAATAATAAGTATGAGCAATAACAATACTGTTGCTTTGCCATAGGCAAGCACCATTAATAAGTATGAGCAATAACAATACTGTTGCTTTGCCATAGGCAAGCACCATTAATAAGTATGAGCAATAACACTAGTGTTGCCTTGCTTTCAGCAAGCACCACTAATAAGTATGAGCAATAACACTAGTGTTGCCTTGCTTTCAGCAAGCACCACTAACTAGAATGTACATTTCCAGAAGAAAATGTGAAGTGGTGCTTGCAGTGGCAAAACTCGCCGCTCGGTTGCTAGAGTGTGGTACGTGATTGCATATGAGCCAACAACCATGTCTGTATGATGTTGTGGAGCTGAAATGTGGCTTCTATATGTTGCAATATGGTTGCTAGGTATCTTCAAATGGTTGTTAAGGTGTGGTTACACAGTAACCATGATGATATTTACAGACTGGTTTCCCAACCGAAACAAACAAGCACACCCCCATGTCTATATGATGTTCTGGTTCTGATATATAGCTCATTTATGTGGTTGTACGGTTGCTAGTGTATTCTGGGTGGTTGCTAGGGTGTTGCTAGGTGGTTGCTATGGTATTCGGGGTGGTTGCTATGGTGTTGCTAGGTGGTTGCTAAGGTATTCTGGATGGTTGCTAGGGTGTTGCTAGGCGGTTGCTAGGGTGTTCTGGGTGGTTGCTAGGGCGTTGCTAGGCAGTTGCTAGGGTATCCTGGGTGGTTGCTAGGCGGTTGCTAGGGTAATCTGGGTGGTTGCTAGGGCGTTGCTAGGTGGTTGCTAGGGTATCCTGGGTGGTTGCTAGGCGGTTGCTAAGGTGTTCTGGGTGGTTGCTATGGTGTTACTAGGTGGTTGGTAGTTGTCAAAGATGGTTCCTATGGAGTTTGTAGCATTTTATTGGCATGATTTAGCACTTAGCTAATCAATATTAGCATGTAGCTATTCACTGCTAGCATGTGTACCATGTTGGAAGTGCTGTTTGCTAGCATGAGTCAAAAGAGCCAACCCCCATGTCTCTACGATGTTCTGATGCAGAGATATAGGTCTTGCTAAATGGTTGCTAGGGTACTCTGTTTAGTTGCTAGGGAGTGGCTTGGCAGCTGCCAATGATGGATCTCCAAAGGCTGCCTGTCAGTGTGAATGATATAAACCAATCCCCATCTCTATACGATGTTCTGATGCAGTGATATAGCTCTTGCAATATGGTCGCTAAGGTACTCTATTTGGTTGCTAGGGAGTAGCTTGGCAGCTGCCAATGATGATTCTCCAAATGCTGCTTGTCACAATGAATACTATAAACCAACTCTCATGCCTCTGTGACATTCAGAATGGAAGATATCCCTCTTTGGATTTTGGTTGCTAAGGCGCTCAACAATGGTCGCTAGGGATGGGCCAGGAAGTGTTGAGGTGATTTATGATTGGCTGTTTGCTGCCCTGAGTCAAACGAGACCACCCTTGTATTTCTATGACACTTCTATCCGGAGATACCCATTTCATCTCTTTCATTGGAAGTCTATGGGAGTTGTTGCTAAGGTGCTCTAATTGGTTGCTAGGTCCTGGCTTGATAGTTTCACAATGATCCTGAGAGACTGATTGGTCGTCTGAGTAAGATAAGCCTGCCCCCTTGTCTCTGTGACACTGTGATCCAGAGCTATGTTCAATACAAAATCCCAATGCAATTTACCATAGTAGGAAAAACACATGCATTTTATGGGCCGTCCTTCACCATAGTAAGTCAATGGGGACACTTTTGGGGCCTTCTAGGTACAAGATACTTGTACTAGATACTTTCTAGGGTATCCTGGGTGGTTGCTAGGCGGTTGCTAAGGTGTTCTGGGTGGTTGCTAGGTGGTTGGTAGTTGTCACAGATGATTACTATTGTAGTTCTTAACATTTTCTTGGCATGATTTAGCACTTACCTAATTGCTATTAGCATGTAGCTATTCACAGTTAGCATGTGTAGCATGTTGGAAGTCCTGTTTGCTAGCATGAGTCAAAAGAGCCAACCCCCATCTCTATACGATGTTCTGATGCAGAGATATTGGTCTTGCAAAACGGTTGCTAGGGTACTATGTTTGGTTGCTAGGGAGTGGCTTGGCAGCTGCCAATCATTAAACTCCAAAGGCTTCTTGTCAGTATGAATGATATAAACCAACTCCCACGCCTTTGTGACATTCAGAATGGAAGATATCCCTGTCTGGATTTTGGTTGCTAAGGTGCTTGACAATGGTTGCTAGGGAGGGGTTAGGATGTGTTGAGGTGATTCAGGATGGGCTGTTTGCTGGCCCGAGTCAAATGAGCCCACCCTCATGTTTCTATGACACTTATATCCTGAGATATCCCTTTGATCTCTTTTAATGGAAGTCTGTGGAACTTGTTGCTAAGGAGCTCTAAATGGTTGCTAGGGCGTGGCTTGATAGTTTCACAATGATCCTGAGAGACTGATTGGTCGTCTGAGTAAAATGAGCCCGCCCCCTTGTCTCTGTGACACTGTGATCCAGAGCTATGTTCAATACAAAATCCCAATGCAATTTACCATAGTAGGAGAAACGCATGTGTTTCATGGGACGGCCTTCGCCATAGTAAGTCAATGGGGAAACTTTGGGGGCCTCTTGTCCCCCAGGGGTGCAACTTTTACCCCATGGTGAGGTATGTGCTTACAGAGCCTGCCAGCCTCTTCAAATGTGGTAAATTACAAGTTTCTGAGAAATCATTGGTCAGTGCTACGAGTCGTCAAAGTTTGTGGCAATGTTAAGTCTATGGGATTTTTTTTACCCAATGATTTGCCCCTGGGGCAAACACCGTACCCCCCATCGCTAAGAAAAGTCACAGCACACCTCTCCTCAATAATCCGCACAATTTGACGCCTCAATCAGGGGTCTGTTATGTCGGCGTGTATTTTTTAACAGATGATTACTATGGAGTTTTTAAAAGGAGTTTTTATAGAGTTTTTATAGAGTTATTTAGTATGGCCTATAGCCCACGGTTGCTAGGGTGCTGTAACTGGTTGCTATGGTGTGGCTATGAAGATTTGAGGCCATTACTTATTGGCTGCTTGATAAAATAAATCCTCTGAGGGAGAGAGAGAGGGCCTGACAGCAGGGCTGTCAGGCCCTTTTCTGTGGGTGTGTGTGAAAGTGGCAGTTTGGATTTGAATTTTTGAAAGTTCCGCAATGTTAAGTCAATGGGATTTTTTTGGCCGCTTTTTCGTCCGCTGTGCGAACATCGTACACCCGATCGCTTAGAAAAGTCATAGCACACCATTCCCGAACAGGCCGCACGTTTTGACACCTCATTCATGGGTCTGTGACAAAAACTGCGGGAGGAGTATCGCGTCAAACTTTGGCCAGAAGAAATATAAGAATAATAAGTATGCACAATAACACTAATGTTGCCTTGCTTTCAGCAAGCACCATTAACTAGAATGTACATTTCCTGAAGAAAATGTGAAGTGGTGCTTGCAGTGGCAAAACTCGCTGCTCGGTTGCTAGAGTGTGGTACGTGATTGCATACGAGCCAACAACCATGTCTGTACGATGTTCTGTTGCTGAGATGTGGCTTATTCATGTGTTTGTATGGTTACTTGGGTACCCTCTATGGTTGCTATGGTGTGATTATACAGTGTATGGGATGATATTTAAATACTAGTTGACAGTCTGAGTCATAAAAGGCGAATTACATATTTCTACTATTTTCTGGAGCTGAGATATGGCTTGTAAATGTTGTTTAATGGTTGCTAGGGGGACCTAAGTGGTTGCTAGGGCGCAACTATGAAGTTATTATGTCACTACTTATTGGCTAGTTGATAGGCCAAGTCAAAAGAGCCCAACGCCAAGTCTCTATGACATTCTGAGCCAAAGATATGATTTTACAAATTATGTGCCAATGTTAAGTCTATGGGACATTTTTCGGCCGCTTTTTCGTCAGCTGTGCGAACAACGTACATCTGATCGCTTATAAAAGTCATAGCACACCTCTCCTCAATAAACCGGTCGATTTGACACCTCATTCATGGGTCTACGAGAAATAGTGTGGGAGGAGTAACGTGCCGAAGTTTTGTCTAGATGAATAGTAATCACAATTCTAGAATGTACATTTCCTGAAGAAAATGTGAAGTGGTGCTTGCAGTGGCAAAAAACACCACCCGGTTGCTAGGGTGTTCTTGGAGTTTGCTATGATGATGCAAGGCAGTTGCTAGGGTGTTCTGGATGGTTGCTAGGCAGTTGCTAGGGTATTCCGGGTGGTTGCTAGGTGGTTGCTAGGGTTTTTCTAGGTCGTTGCTAGGGTATTCTGGGTGTTTGCTAAGCGGTTGCTAGGGTGTTCTGGGTGGTTGCTAGGGCGTTGCTAGGTGGTTGCTAGGGTGTTCTGGTTGGTTTCTAGGCGGATGCTAGGGTGTTGTAGGTGGTTGTTAGGGCGTTGCTAGGTGGTTGCTAGGGTGTTCTGGGTGGTTGCTAGGGTATTCTGGGTGGTTGCTAGGGCGTTGCTAGGTGGTTGCTAGGGTGTTCTGGTTGGTTGCTAGGGTATTGTGGGTGGTTGCTAGGGTGTTCTGGGTGGTTGCTAGGCGGTTGCTAGGGTGTTCTAGGTGGTTTCTAGGGTGTCGCTAGTCGGTTGCTATGGTATTCTGGGTGGTTCCTAGGCGGTTGCTAGGGTGTTTTGGGTGGTTGCTAGGGCGTTGCTAGGCAGTTGCTAGGGTATTACAAGTTGCTAGGTGGTTGCTAGGTGGTTGCTAGGGTATTCTGGGTGGTTGCTAGGCGGTTGCTAAGGTGTTCTGGGTGGTTGCTAGGGTAATCTGGGTGGTTGCTAGGGCGTTGCTAGGTGGTTGCTAGGGTGTTCTGGGTGGTTGCTAGGCGGTTGCTAAGGTTTTTTGGGTTGTTGCTAGGGCGTTGCTAGGCAGTTGCTAGGGTGTTCTGGGTTGTTGCTAGGGTGTTGCTAGGGTAATCTGGGTCGTTGCTATGGTGTTACTAGGTGGTTGGTAGTTGTCAAAGATGGTTCCTATGGAGTTTGTAGCATTTTATTGGCATGATTTAGCACTTAGCTAATCAATATTAGCATGTAGCTATTCACTGCTAGCATGTGTAGCATGTTGGAAGTGCTGTTTGCTAGCATGAGTCAAAAGAGCCAACCCCCATGTCTCTACGATGTTCTGATGCAGAGATATAGGTCTTGCTAAATGGTTGCTAGGGTACTCTGTTTAGTTGCTAGGGAGTGGCTTGGCAGCTGCCAATGATGGATCTCCAAAGGCTGCCTGTCAGTGTGAATGATATAAACCAATCCCCATCTCTATACGATGTTCTGATGCAGAGATATAGCTCTTGCAATATGGTCGCTAAGGTACTCTATTTGGTTGCTAGGGAGTGGCTTGGCAGCTGCCAATGATGATTCTCCAAATGCTGCTTGTCACAATGAATACTATAAACCAACTCCCATGCCTCTGTGACATTCAGAATGGAAGATATCCCTCTTTGGATTTTGGTTGCTAAGGCGCTCAACAATGGTCGCTAGGGATGGGCCAGGAAGTGTTGAGGTGATTTATGATTGGCTGTTTGCTGCCCTGAGTCAAACGAGACCACCCTTGTATTTCTATGACACTTCTATCCGGAGATACCCATTTCATCTCTTTCATTGGAAGTCTATGGGAGTTGTTGCTAAGGTGCTCTAATTGGTTGCTAGGGCCTGGCTTGATAGTTTCACAATGATCCTGAGAGACTGATTGGTCGTCTGAGTAAAATAAGCCCGCCCCCTTGTCTCTGTGACACTGTGATCCAGAGCTATGTTCAATACAAAATCCCAATGCAATTTACCATAGTAGGAAAAACACATGCATTTTATGGGCCGTCCTTCACCATAGTAAGTCAATGGGGACACTTTTGGGGCCTTCTAGGTACAAGATACTTGTACTAGATACTTTCTAGGGTATCCTGGGTGGTTGCTAGGCGGTTGCTAAGGTGTTCTGGGTGGTTGCTAGGTGGTTGGTAGTTGTCACAGATGATTACTATTGTAGTTCTTAACATTTTCTTGGCATGATTTAGCACTTACCTAATTGCTATTAGCATGTAGCTATTCACAGTTAGCATGTGTAGCATGTTGGAAGTCCTGTTTGCTAGCATGAGTCAAAAGAGCCAACCCCCATCTCTATACGATGTTCTGATGCAGAGATATTGGTCTTGCAAAACGGTTGCTAGGGTACTATGTTTGGTTGCTAGGGAGTGGCTTGGCAGCTGCCAATCATTAAACTCCAAAGGCTTCTTGTCAGTATGAATGATATAAACCAACTCCCACGCCTTTGTGACATTCAGAATGGAAGATATCCCTGTCTGGATTTTGGTTGCTAAGGTGCTTGACAATGGTTGCTAGGGAGGGGTTAGGATGTGTTGAGGTGATTCAGGATGGGCTGTTTGCTGGCCCGAGTCAAATGAGCCCACCCTCATGTTTCTATGACACTTATATCCTGAGATATCCCTTTGATCTCTTTTAATGGAAGTCTGTGGAACTTGTTGCTAAGGAGCTCTAAATGGTTGCTAGGGCGTGGCTTGATAGTTTCACAATGATCCTGAGAGACTGATTGGTCGTCTGAGTAAAATGAGCCCGCCCCCTTGTCTCTGTGACACTGTGATCCAGAGCTATGTTCAATACAAAATCCCAATGCAATTTACCATAGTAGGAGAAACGCATGTGTTTCATGGGACGGCCTTCGCCATAGTAAGTCAATGGGGAAACTTTGGGGGCCTCTTGTCCCCCAGGGGTGCAACTTTTACCCCATGGTGAGGTATGTGCTTACAGAGCCTGCCAGCCTCTTCAAATGTGGTAAATTACAAGTTTCTGAGAAATCATTGGTCAGTGCTACGAGTCGTCAAAGTTTGTGGCAATGTTAAGTCTATGGGATTTTTTTTACCCAATGATTTGCCCCTGGGGCAAACACCGTACCCCCCATCGCTAAGAAAAGTCACAGCACACCTCTCCTCAATAATCCGCACAATTTGACGCCTCAATCAGGGGTCTGTTATGTCGGCGTGTATTTTTTAACAGATGATTACTATGGAGTTTTTAAAAGGAGTTTTTATAGAGTTTTTATAGAGTTATTTAGTATGGCCTATAGCCCACGGTTGCTAGGGTGCTGTAACTGGTTGCTATGGTGTGGCTATGAAGATTTTAGGCCATTACTTATTGGCTGCTTGATAAAATAAATCCTCTGAGGGAGAGAGACAGCAGGGCTGTCAGGCCCTTTTCTCTGGGTGTGTGTGAAAGTGACAGTTGGGATTTAAATTTCTGAAAATTCCGCAATGTTAAGTCAATGGGACTTTTTTGGCCGCTTTTTCGTCCGCTGTGCGAACATCGTACACCCGATTGCTTATAAAAATCATAGCACACCTCTCCTCAATGAGCCGGTCGATTTGACGCCTCACTCAGGGGTCTGTGACAAACGGTGCGGGACGAGTTACGCGCCGAACTTTTGTCCGGAATAATAAGAAGAACTAGAATGTACATTTCCTGAAGAAAATGTAAAGTGGTGCTTGCAGTGGCAAAACTCGCCGTTCGGTTGCTAGAGTGTGGTACATTATTGCATACGAGCCAACAATCATGTCTGTACGATGTTCTGGTGCTGAGATATGGCTTATTCATGTTGTTCAGGTGGTTGCTACGCGGTTGCTAGGGTGTTCTGGGTGGTTGCTAGGGCGTTGCTAGGTGGTTGCTAGGGTGTTCTGGTTGGTTGCTGGGGTATTGTGGGTGGTTGCTAGGGTGTTCTGGGTGGTTGCTAGGCGTTTGCTAGGGTGTTCTAGGTGGTTTCTAGGGTGTCGCTAGTCGGTTGCTATGGTATTCTGGGTGGTTGCTAGGCGGTTGCTAGGGTGTTTTGGGTGGTTGCTAGGGCATTGCTAGGCAGTTGCTAGGGTATCCTGGGTGGTTGCTAGGCGGTTGCTAGGGTAATCTGGGTGGTTGCTAGGCGGTTGCTAAGGTGTTCTGGGTGGTTGCTAGGGCGTTGCTAGGCAGTTGCTAGGGTGTTCTGGGTGGTTGCTAGGGTAATCTGGGTGGTTGCTAGGGCGTTGCTAGGTGGTTGCTAGGGTGTTCTGGGTGGTTGCTAGGCGGTTGCTAAGGTGTTTTGGGTTGTTGCTAGGGCGTTGCTAGGCAGTTGCTAGGGTGTTCTGGGTGGTTGCTAGGGTGTTGCTAGGGTAATCTGGGTCGTTGCTATGGTGTTACTAGGTGGTTGGTAGTTGTCAAAGATGGTTCCTATGGAGTTTGTAGCATTTTATTGGCATGATTTAGCACTTAGCTAATCAATATTAGCATGTAGCTATTCACTGCTAGCATGTGTAGCATGTTGGAAGTGCTGTTTGCTAGCATGAGTCAAAAGAGCCAACCCCCATGTCTCTACGATGTTCTGATGCAGAGATATAGGTCTTGCTAAATGGTTGCTAGGGTACTCTGTTTAGTTGCTAGGGAGTGGCTTGGCAGCTGCCAATGATGGATCTCCAAAGGCTGCCTGTCAGTGTGAATGATATAAACCATTCCCCATCTCTATACGATGTTCTGATGCAGAGATATAGCTCTTGCAATATGGTCGCTAAGGTACTCTATTTGGTTGCTAGGGAGTGGCTTGGCAGCTGCCAATGATGATTCTCCAAATGCTGCTTGTCACAATGAATACTATAAACCAACTCCCATGCCTCTGTGACATTCAGAATGGAAGAAATCCCTCTTTGGATTTTGGTTGCTAAGGCGCTCAACAATGGTCGCTAGGGATGGGCCAGGAAGTGTTGAGGTGATTTATGATTGGCTGTTTGCTGCCCTGAGTCAAACGAGACCACCCTTGTATTTCTATGACACTTCTATCCGGAGATACCCATTTCATCTCTTTCATTGGAAGTCTATGGGAGTTGTTGCTAAGGTGCTCTAATTGGTTGCTAGGGCCTGGCTTGATAGTTTCACAATGATCCTGAGAGACTGATTGGTCGTCTGAGTAAAATAAGCCCGCCCCCTTGTCTCTGTGACACTGTGATCCAGAGCTATGTTCAATACAAAATTCCAATGCAATTTACCATAGTAGGAAAAACACATGCATTTTATGGGCCGTCCTTCACCATAGTAAGTCAATGGGGACACTTTTGGGGCCTCTTGTGCCCCAGGGGTGCAACTTTTACCCCATGGTGAGGTATGTTCTTACAGAGCCTGCCAGCCTCTTCAAATGTGGTAAATTACAAGTTTCTGAGAAATCATTGGTCAGTGCTACGAGTCGTCAAAGTTTGTGGCAATGTTAAGTCTATGGGATTTTTTTTACCCAATGATTTGCCCCTGGGGCGAACACCGTACCCCCCATCGCTAAGAAAAGTCACAGCACACCACTCCTCAATAATCCGCACAATTTGACGCCTCAATCAGGGGTCTGTTATGTCGGCGTGTATTTTTTAACAGATGATTACTATGGAGTTTTTAAAAGGAGTTTTTATAGAGTTTTTATAGAGTTATTTAGTATGGCCTATAGCCCACGGTTGCTAGGGTGCTGTAACTGGTTGCTATGGTGTGGCTATGAAGATTTTAGGCCATTACTTATTGGCTGCTTGATAAAATAAATCCTCTGAGGGAGAGAGAGGGCCTGACAGCAGGGCTGTCAGGCCCTTTTCTCTGGGTGTGTGTGAAAGTGACAGTTGGATTTGAATTTCTGAAAATTCCGCAATGTTAAGTCAATGGGACTTTTTTGGCCGCTTTTTCGTCCGCTGTGCGAACATCGTACACCCGATTGCTTATAAAAATCATAGCAACCGTCTCCTCAATGAGCCGGTCGATTTGACGCCTCACTCAGGGGTCTGTGACAAACGGTGCGGGACGAGTTACGCGCCGAACTTTTGTCCGGAATAATAAGAATAACTAGAATGTACATTTCCTGAAGAAAATGTGAAGTGGTGCTTGCAGTGGCAAAACTCGCAACTCGGTTGCTAGAGTGTGGTACATTATTGCAGACGAGCCAACAACCATGTCTGTACGATGTTCTGGTGCTGAGATATGGCTTATTCATGTTGTTCAGGTGGTTGCTAGGCGGTTGCTAGGGTGTTTTGGGTGGTTGCTATGGTGTTGCTAGGGTGTTCTGAGTGGTTGCTAAGGTGTTGCTAGGGTGTTCTGAGTGGTTGCTAAGTTGTTCTGGGTGGTTGCTAGGGTGTTGCTAGGTGGTTGCTAGGGTATTATGGGTGGTTGCTAGGGCGTTGCTAGGTGGTTGCTATGGTATTCTGGGTGGTTGCTAGGGTGTTGCTGGGTGGTTGCTATGGTATTCTGGGTGGTTGCTAGGGTGTTGCTGGGTGGTTGCTAGGGTAATCTGGGTGGTTGCTATGGTGTTACTAGGTGGTTGGTAGTTGTCAAAGATGGTTACTGTGGAGTTTGTAGCATTTTATTGGTATGATTTAGCACTTAGCTAATCAATATTAGCATGTAGCTATTCACTGCTAGCATGTGTAGCATGTAGCAAGTCCTGTTTGCTAGCATGAGTCAAAAGAGCCAACCCCCATCTCTATACGATGTTCTGATGCAGAGATATTGGTTGCTAGGGTGTTCTGGGTGGTTGCTAGGCGGTTGCTAGGGTGTTCTAGGTGGTTGCTAGGGTGTCGTTAGTCGGTTGCTATGGTATTCTGGGTGGTTGCTAGGGTGTTTTGGGTGGTTGCTAGGCAGTTGCTAGGGTATCCTGGGTGGTTGCTAGGCGGTTGCTACGGTAATCTGGGTGGTTGCTAGGGCGTTGCTAGGGTATCCTGGGTGGTTGCTAGGCGGTTGCTAAGGTGTTCTGGGTGGTTGCTAGGTGGTTGCTAGGGTATCCTGGGTGGTTGCTAGGCGGTTGCTAAGGTGTTCTGGGTGGTTGCTAGGGTGTTGCTAGGGTAATCTGGGTGGTTGCTATGGTGTTACTAGGTGGTTGGTAGTTGTCAAAGATGGTTACTGTAGAGTTTGTAGCATTTTATTGGCATGATTTAGCACTTAGCTAATCAAAATTAGCATGTAGCTATTCACTGCTAGCATGTGTAGCATGTAGCAAGTCCTGTTTGCTAGCATGAGTCAAAAGAGCCAACCCCCATCTCTATACGATGTTCTGATGCAGAGATATTGGTCTTGCAAAACGGTTGCTAGGGTACTATGTTTGGTTGCTAGGGAGTGGCTTGGCAGCTGCCTATCATGAAACTCCAAAGGCTTCTTGTCAGTATGAATGATATAAACCAACTCCCACGCCTTTGTGACATTCAGAATGGAAGATATCCCTGTCTGGATTTTGGTTGCTAAGGTGCTTGACAATGGTTGCTAGGGAGGGGTTAGGATGTGTTGAGGTGATTCAGGATTGGCTGTTTGCTGGCCCGAGTCAAATGAGCCCACCCTCATGTTTCTATGACACTTATATCCTGAGATATCCCTTTGATCTCTTTTAATGGAAGTCTGTGGAACTTGTTGCTAAGGAGCTCTAAATGGTTGCTAGGGCGTGGCTTGATAGTTTCACAATGATCCTGAGAGACTGATTGGTCGTCTGAGTAAAATGAGCCCGCCCCCTTGTCTCTGTGACACTGTGATCCAGAGCTATGTTCAATACAAAATCCCAATGCAATTTACCATAGTAGGAAAAACACATGCATTTCATGGGCCGTCCTTCACCATAGTAAGTCAATGGGGAAACTTTTGGGGCCTCTTGCTCCCCAGGGGTGCAACTTTTACCCCATTGTGAGGTATGTTCTTACAGAGCCTGCCAGCCTCTTCAAATGTGGTAAATTACAAGTTTGTGAGAAATCATTGGTCAGTGCTACGAGTCGTCAAAGTTTGTGGCAATGTTAAGTCTATGGGATTTTTTTTACCCAATGATTTGCCCCTGGGGCAAACACCGTACCCCCCATCGCTAAGAAAAGTCACAGCACACCTCTCCTCAATAATCCGCACAATTTGACGCCTCAATCAGGGGTCTGTTATGTCGGCGTGTATTTTTTAACAGATGATTACTATGGAGTTTTTAAAAGGAGTTTTTATAGAGTTTTTATAGAGTTATTTAGTATGACACTATCGCCCACGGTTGCTAGGGTGCTGTAACTGGTTGCTATGGTGTGGCTATGAAGATTTGAGGCCATTACTTATTGGCTGCTTGATAAAATAAATCCTCTGAGGGAGAGAGAGAGGGCCTGACAGCAGGGCTGTCAGGCCCTTTTCTCTGGGTGTGTGTGAAAGTGACAGTTGGGATTTAAATTTCTGAAAATTCCGCAATGTTAAGTCAATGGGACTTTTTTGGCCGCTTTTTCGTCCGCTGTGCGAACATCGTACACCCGATTGCTTAGAAAAATCATAGCACACCTCTCCTCAATGAGCCGGTCGATTTGACGCCTCACTCAGGGGTCTGTGACAAACGGTGCGGGACGAGTTACGCGCCGAACTTTTGTCCGGAATAATAAGAAGAAGAAGAATAATAAGTATGAGCAATAACACTAGTGTTGCCTTGCTTTCAGCAAGCACCACTAACTAGAATGTACATTTCCTGAAGAAAATGTGAAGTGGTGCTTGCAGTGGCAAAACTCGCCGCTCGGTTGCTAGGATAGTTGTTAATACAATGTTGTACATGATTGCATACAAGCCAACAACCATGTCTTTACGATTTTGTGGAGCTGAAATATGGCTTCTATATGTTGCAATATGGTTGTTAGGTAGCTTTAAATGGTTGCTAAGGTGTGGTTGCACAGTTACCATGATGATATTTACAGACTGGTTTCCCAACCGAAACAAACAAACACACCCCCATGTCTAAACGATGTTCTGGTGCTGAGATATAGCCCATTCATGTGTTTGTACGGTTGCTAGGGTACTCCAAATGGTTGCTAAGGTTGGTTTATACAGTTTATGTGGTAATATTTAAAGAGTATTTGCAAGTCTGGGTCAAAAAATGCGCAACTCTGTGTTTTTACAATGTTTTGTTGCTGAGATATAGCTTGTAAATGCTGTTGAATGGTTGCTAGGTGCCTGTAACTGGTTGCTAGGGCATGACTATGAAGTTGTTATATCACTACTCGTTGGCTGCTTGATAGGACGATTCAAAAGAGCCCAACCCCAAGACTCTATGACCTTCTGAGCCAAAGATATGATTTTACAAATTTTGTGCCAATGTTAAGTCAATGGGACATTTTTCTGCTAATTTTTCGCCCGCCAGACGAACATCGTAGACCCAATTGCTTATAAAAGTCATAGCACACCTCTCCTCTATGAACCGGTCGATTTGACATCTCATTCATGGGTCTACGACAAAAGATGTGGGAGGAGTTGCGTGCCGAAGTTTTGTCTAGGTGAATAGTAATCACAATACTAGAATGTACATTTCCTGAAGAAAATGTGAAGTGGTGCTTGCAGTGGCAAAACTCGCCACCCGGTTGCTAGAGTGTGGTACATTATTGCATACGAGCCAACAATCATGTCTGTACGATGTTGTGGAGCTGCAATATGGCTTTTATATGTTGCAATATGGTTTCTAGGTAGCTTTAAATGGTTGCTAAGGTGTGGTTGCACAGTTACCATGATGATATTTACAGACTGGTTTCTCAACCAAAACAAACAAACACACCTCCATGTCTATACGATGTTCTGGTGCTGAGATATAGCCCATTCATGTGTTTTTACTGTTGCTAGGGTACTCCAAATGGTTGCTAAGGTTTGTTTATACAGTTTATGGGGTAATATTTAAAGATTATTTGCAAGTCTGGGTCAAAAAATGCCCAACTCTGTGTATTTACAATGTTTTGTTGCTGAGATATGGCTTGTAAATGCTGTTCAATGGTTGCTAGGGGCCTGTAACTGGTTGCTATGGCGTGGCTATGAAGTTGTCATGTAACTACTTGTTGGTTGCTTGATAGGACTAATCAAAAGAGCCCAACCCCAAGCCTCTATGACCTTCTGAGCCAAAGATATGAGTTTACAAATTTTGTGCCAATGTTAAGTCTATGGGACATTTTTCGGTAATTTTTTTGCCCGTGAGACGGACATCGTAGACCCAATCGCTTATAAAAGTCAAAGCACACCTCTCCTCAATAAACCTGTCGATTTGACACCTCATTCATGGGTCTACGAGTAACTTTGGGCCGCTCCTGCCCCCCAGGGGTGCAACTTTTACCCCATTGTGTGGTATGTTCTTACAGAGCCATTCTCATTCATGGGTCTACGACAAAAGGTGTGGGAGGAGTTGCGTGCAGAAGTTTTGTCTAGGCGAATAGTAATCACAACACTAGAATGTACATTTCCTGAAGAAAATGTAAAGTGGTGCTTGCAGTGGCAAAACTCGCCGTTCGGTTGCTAGAGTGTGGTACATTATTGCATACGAGCCAACAATCATGTCTGTACGATGTTCTGGTGCTGAGATATGGCTTATTCAAGTTGTTCAGGTGGTTGCTACGCGGTTGCTAGGGTGTTCTGGGTGGTTGCTAGGGTATTCTGGGTGGTTGCTAGGGCGTTGCTAGGTGGTTGCTAGGGTGTTCTGGTTGGTTGCTGGGGTATTGTGGGTGGTTGCTAGGGTGTTCTGGGTGGTTGCTAGGCGTTTGCTAGGGTGTTCTAGGTGGTTTCTAGGGTGTCGCTAGTCGGTTGCTATGGTATTCTGGGTGGTTGCTAGGCGGTTGCTAGGGTGTTTTGGGTGGTTGCTAGGGCGTTGCTAGGCAGTTGCTAGGGTATCCTGGGTGGTTGCTAGGCGGTTGCTAGGGTAATCTGGGTGGTTGTTAGGGCGTTGCTAGGTGGTTGCTAGGGTATTCTGGGTGGTTGCTAAGGTGTTCTGGGTGGTTGCTAGGGCGTTGCTAGGCAGTTGCTAGGGTGTTCTGGGTGGTTGCTAGGGTAATCTGGGTGGTTGCTAGGGCGTTGCTAGGTGGTTGCTAGGGTGTTCTGGGTGGTTGCTAGGCGGTTGCTAAGGTGTTTTGGGTTGTTGCTAGGGCGTTGCTAGGCAGTTGCTAGGGTGTTCTGGGTGGTTGCTAGGGTGTTGCTAGGGTAATCTGGGTCGTTGCTATGGTGTTACTAGGTGGTTGGTAGTTGTCAAAGATGGTTCCTATGGAGTTTGTAGCATTTTATTGGCATGATTTAACACTTAGCTAATCAATATTAGCATGTAGCTATTCACTGCTAGCATGTGTAGCATGTTGGAAGTGCTGTTTGCTAGCATGAGTCAAAAGAGCCAACCCCCATGTCTCTACGATGTTCTGATGCAGAGATATAGGTCTTGCTAAATGATTCTCCAAATGCTGCTTGTCACAATGAATACTATAAACCAACTCCCATGCCTCTGTGACATTCAGAATGGAAGATATCCCTCTTTGGATTTTGGTTGCTAAGGCGCTCAACAATGGTCGCTAGGGATGGGCCAGGAAGTGTTGAGGTGATTTATGATTGGCTGTTTGCTGCCCTGAGTCAAACGAGACCACCCTTGTATTTCTATGACACTTCTATCCGGAGATACCCATTTCATCTCTTTCATTGGAAGTCTATGGGAGTTGTTGCTAAGGTGCTCTAATTGGTTGCTAGGGCCTGGCTTTGATAGTTTCACAATGATCCTGAGAGACTGATTGGTCGTCTGAGTAAAATAAGCCCGCCCCCTTGTCTCTGTGACACTGTGATCCAGAGCTATGTTCAATACAAAATCCCAATGCAATTAACCATAGTAGGAAAAACATGCATTTTATGGGCCGTCCTTCACCATAGTAAGTCAATGGGGACACTTTTGGGGCCTCTTGTGCCCCAGGGGTCCAACTTTTACCCCATGGTGAGGTATGTTCTTACAGAGCCTGCCAGCCTCTTCAAATGTGGTAAATTACAAGTTTCTGAGAAATCATCGGTCAGTGCTACGAGTCGTCAAAGTTTGTGGCAATGTTAAGTCTATGGGATTTTTTTTACCCAATTATTTGCCCCTGGGGCGAACACCGTACCCCCCATCGCTAAGAAAAGTCACAGCACACCTCTCCTCAATAATCCGCACAATTTGACGCCTCAATCAGGGGTCTGTGATGTCGGCGTGTATTTTTTAACAGATGATTACTATGGAGTTTTTAAAAGGAGTTTTTATAAAGTTTTTATAGAGTTATTTAGTATAGGCCTCGTGCCTATCGCCCACGGTTGCTAGGGTGCTGTAACTGGTTGCTATGGTGTGGCTATGAAGATTTGAGGCCATTACTTATTGGCTGCTTGATAAAATAAATCCTCTGAGGGAGAGAGCAGGGCTGTCAGGCCCTTTTCTGTGGGTGTGTGTGAAAGTGACAGTTGGGATTTAAATTTCTGAAAATTCCGCAATGTTAAGTCAATGGGACTTTTTTGGTCGCTTTTTCGTCCGCTGTGCGAACATCGTACACCCGATTGCTTATAAAAATCATAGCACACCTCTCCTCAATGAGCCGGTCGATTTGACGCCTCACTCAGGGGTCTGTGACAAACGGTGCGGGACGAGTTACGCGCCAAACTTTTGTCCGGAATAATAAGAAGAATAAGAAGAATAACTAGAATGTACATTTCCTGAAGAAAATGTGAAGTGGTGCTTGCAGTGGCAAAACTCGCCGCTCGGTTGCTAGGGTGTTGTACATGATTGCATACGAGGCAACAACCATGTCTGTACGATGTTGTGGAGCTGAAATATGGCTTCTATATGTTGCAATATGGTTGCTAGGTATCTTGAAACGGTTGCTAAGGTGAGGTTACACAGTTACCATGATGATATTTACAGACTGGTCATGGGGGTACAAACAAACACACCCCCATGTCTATACGATGTTTTGGTGCTGAGATATAGCCCATTCATGTGTTTGTATGGTTGCTAGGGTACTCCAAATGGTTGCTAAGGTTTGTTTATACCGTTTATGTGGTAATATTTAAAGAGTATTTGCAAGTCTGGGTCAAAAAATGCCCAACTCTGTGTTTTTACAATGTTTTGTTGCTGAGATATGGCTTGTAAATGCTGTTCAATGGTTGCTAGGTGCCTGTAATTGGTTGCTAGGGCGTGGCTATGAAGTTGTCATGTCACTACTTGTTGGTTGCTTGATAGGACGAATCAAAAGAGCCCAACCCCAAGCCTCTATGACCTTCTTTGCCAAAGATATGATTTTACAAAATTTGTGCCAATGTTAAGTCTATGGGACATTTTACAGCTAATTTTTCACTCGCCAGACGAACATCGTACACCCGATCGCTTATAAAAGTCATAGCACACCTCTCCTCAATAAACCGGTTGATTTGACACCTCATTCATGGGTCTACGAGAAACGGTGCGGGAGGAGTAACGTGCCGAAGTTTTATCCAGGTGAATAGTAATCACAACACTAGAATGTACATTTCCTGAAGAAAATGTGAAGTGGTGCTTGCAGTGGCAAAACTCGCCGCTCGGTTGCTAGGGTGTTGTACATGATTGCATACGAGGCAACAACCATGTCTGTACGATGTTGTGGAGCTGAAATATGGCTTCTATATGTTGCAATATGGTTGCTAGGTATCTTGAAACGGTTGCTAAGGTGAGGTTACACAGTTACCATGATGATATTTACAGACTGGTCATGGGGGTACAAACAAACACACCCCCATGTCTATACGATGTTTTGGTGCTGAGATATAGCCCATTCATGTGTTTGTATGGTTGCTAGGGTACTCCAAATGGTTGCTAAGGTTTGTTTATACCGTTTATGTGGTAATATTTAAAGAGTATTTGCAAGTCTGGGTCAAAAAATGCCCAACTCTGTGTTTTTACAATGTTTTGTTGCTGAGATATGGCTTGTAAATGCTGTTCAATGGTTGCTAGGTGCCTGTAATTGGTTGCTAGGGCGTGGCTATGAAGTTGTCATGTCACTACTTGTTGGTTGCTTGATAGGACGAATCAAAAGAGCCCAACCCCAAGCCTCTATGACCTTCTTTGCCAAAGATATGATTTTACAAAATTTGTGCCAATGTTAAGTCTATGGGACATTTTACAGCTAATTTTTCACTCGCCAGACGAACATCGTACACCCGATCGCTTATAAAAGTCATAGCACACCTCTCCTCAATAAACCGGTTGATTTGACACCTCATTCATGGGTCTACGAGAAACGGTGCGGGAGGAGTAACGTGCCGAAGTTTTATCCAGGTGAATAGTAATCACAACACTAGAATGTACATTTCCTGAAGAAAATGTGAAGTGGTGCTTGCAGTGGCAAAACTCGCCGCTCGGTTGCTAGGGTGTTGTACATGATTGCATACGAGCCAACAACCATGTCTGTACGATGTTGTGGAGCTGAAATATGGCTTCTATATGTTGCAATATGGTTGCTAGGTATCTTCAAACGGTTGCTAAGGTGTGGTTACACAGTTACCATGATGATATTTACAGACTGGTTTCCCAACCGAAACAAACAAGCACAGCCCCATGTCTATATGATGTTCTGGTTCTGAGATATAGCTCATTCATGTGTTTGTACGGTTGCTAGGGTACTCCAAATGGTTGCTAAGGCTTGTTTATACAGTTTATGGGGTAATGTTTAAAGAGTAGTTGCACATGTGGGTCAAAAAAATGCCCAACTCTGTGTTTTTACAATGTTTTGTTGCTGAGATATGGCTTGTAAATGTTGTTCAATGGTCGCTAGGGGCCTGTAACTGGTTGCTAGGGCATGGCTATGAAGTTGATATGTCACTACTCATTGGCTGCTTGATAGGACGAATCAAAAGAGCCCAACCCCAAGCCTCTATGACCTTCTGAGCCAAAGATATGATTTTACAAATTTTGTGCCAATGTTAAGTCTATGGGACATTTTTCTACAAATTATTCGCCCGCCAGACGAACATCGTACACCCGATCGCTCATAAAAGTCATAGCACACCTCTCCTCAATAAACTGGTCGATTTGACACCTCATTAATGGGTCGACGAGAAACGGTGCGGGAGGAGTAACGTGCTGAAGTTTTTTCTAGGTGAATAGTAATCACAACACTAGAATGTACATTTCCTGAAGAAAATGTGAAGTGGTGCTTGCAGTGGCAAAACTCGCCGCTCGGTTGCTAGGATAGTTGCTACAATGTTGTGCATGATTGCATACAAGCCAACAACCATGTCTTTACAATGTTGTGGAACTGCAATATGGCTTTTATATGTTGCAATATGGTTGCTAGGTAGCTTTAAATGGTTGCTAAGGTGTGGTTGCACAGTTACCATGATGATATTTACAGACTGGTTTCTCAACCGAAACAAACACACCCCCATGTCCATACGATGTTCTGGTGCTGAGATATAGCCCATTCATGTGTTTTTACGGTTGCTAGGGTACTCCAAATGGTTGCTAAGGTTTGTTTATGCAGTTTATGGGGTAATATTTAAAGAGTATTTGCAAGTCTGGGTCAAAAAATGCCCAACTCTGTGTATTTACAATGTTTTGTTGCTGAGATATGGCTTGTAAATGCTGTTCAATGGTTTCTAGGGGCCTGTAACTGGTTGCTAGGGCGTGACTATGAAGTTGTTATGTCACTATTTGTTGGCTGCTTGAAAGGACGAATCAAAAGAGCCCAACCCCATGCCTCTATGACCTTCTGAGCCAAAGATATGATTTTACAAATTTTGTGCCAATGTTAAGTCTATGGGACATTTTTCGGTTAATTTTTTGCCCGCCAGATGGACATAGTAGACCCAATCGCTTATAAAAGTCATAGCACACCTCTCCTCAATAAACCGGTCGATTTGACACCTCATTCATGGGTCTATGAGAAATAGTGCGGGAGGAGTAACGTGCCGAAGTTTTGTCTAGATGAATAGTAATCACAATACTAGAATGTACATTTCCTGAAGAAAATGTGAAGTGGTGCTTGCAGTGGCAAAACTCGCAACTCGGTTGCTAGAGTGTGGTACATTATTGCAGACGAGCCAACAACCATGTCTGTACGATGTTCTGGTGCTGAGATATGGCTTATTCATGTTGTTCAGGTGGTTGCTAGGCGGTTGCTAGGGTGTTTTGGGTGGTTGCTATGGTGTTGCTAGGGTGTTCTGAGTGGTTGCTAAGGTGTTGCTAGGGTGTTCTGAGTGGTTGCTAAGTTGTTCTGGGTGGTTGCTAGGGTGTTGCTAGGTGGTTGCTAGGGTATTATGGGTGGTTGCTAGGGCGTTGCTAGGTGGTTGCTATGGTATTCTGGGTGGTTGCTAGGGTGTTGCTGGGTGGTTGCTATGGTATTCTGGGTGGTTGCTATGGTGTTGCTAGGTGGTTGCTAGGGTGTTCTGGTGGTTGCTATGGTGTTGCTAGTCGGTTGCTAGGGTGTTCTGGGTGGTTGCTAGGCGGTTGCTATGGTATTCTGGGTGGTTGCTAGGGCATTGCTAGGCGGTTGCTAGGGTGTTCTGGGTGGTTGCTATGGTGTTGCTAGGCGGTTGCTAGGGTTTTCTCGGTGGTTGCTAGGCGGTTGCTAAGGTGTTCTGGGTGGTTGCTAGGGCGTTGCTAGGCAGTTGCTAGGGTGTTCTGGGTGGTTGCTAGGGTGTTGCTAGGGTAATCTGGGTGGTTGCTAGGGCGTTGCTAGGGTGTTCTGGGTGGTTGCTAGGCGGTTGCTAAGGTGTTTTGGGTTGTTGCTAGGGCGTTGCTAGGCAGTTGCTAGGGTGTTCTGGGTGGTTGCTAGGGTGTTGCTAGGGTAATCTGGGTGGTTGCTAGGGAGTTGCTAGGTGGTTGCTAGGGTGTTCTGGGTGGTTGCTAGACGGTTGCTAAGGTGTTTTGGGTTGTTGCTAGGGCGTTGCTAGGCAGTTGCTAGGGTGTTCTGGGTGGTTGCTAGGGTGTTGCTAGGGTAATCTGGGTCGTTGCTATGGTGTTACTAGGTGGTTGGTAGTTGTCAAAGATGGTTCCTATGGAGTTTGTAGCATTTTATTGGCATGATTTAGCACTTAGCTAATCAATATTAGCATGTAGCTATTCACTGCTAGCATGTGTAGCATGTTGGAAGTGCTGTTTGCTAGCATGAGTCAAAAGAGCCAACCCCCATGTCTCTACGATGTTCTGATGCAGAGATATAGGTCTTGCTAAATGGTTGCTAGGGTACTCTGTTTAGTTGCTAGGGAGTGGCTTGGCAGCTGCCAATGATGGATCTCCAAAGGCTGCCTGTCAGTGTGAATGATATAAACCAATCCCCATCTCTATACGATGTTCTGATGCAGAGATATAGCTCTTGCAATATGGTTGCTAGGGTACTCTGTTTGGTTGCTAGGGAGTGGCTTGGCAGCTGCAAATGATGCATCTCCAAACGCTGCTTGTCAGTATGAATGATATAAACCAACTCCCACGCCTTTGTGACATTCAGAATGGAAGATATCCCTGTCTGGATTTTGGTTGCTAAGGTGCTTGATAATGGTTGCTAGGGCGTGGCCAGTAAGTGTTGAGGTGATTCAGGATTGGCTGTTTGCTGGCCCGAGTCAAACAAGACCACCCTTGTATTTCTATGACACTTCTATCCGGAGATACCCACTTAATCTCTTTCATTGGAAGTCTATGGGAGTTGTTGCTAAGGTGCTCTAATTGTTTGCTAGGGCGTGGCTTGATAGTTTCAAAATTATCCTGAGAGACTGATTGGTCATCTGTGTAAAATGAGCCCGCCCCCTTGTCTCTGTGACACTGTGATCCAGAGCTATGTTCAATACAAAATACCAATGCAATTTACCATAGTAGGAAAAACACATGCATTTCATGGGCCGTCCTTCACCATAGTAAGTCAATGGGGAACTTTGGGGGCCTCTTGCCCCCCAGGGGTGCAACTTTTACCCCATTGTGAGGTATGTTCTTACAGAGCCTGCCAGCCTCTTCAAATGTGGTAAATTACAAGTTTCTGAGAAATCAACTGTCAGTGCTACGAGTCGTCAAAGTTTGTGGCAATGTTAAGTCTATGGGATTTTTTTTACCCAATGATTTGCCCCTGGGGCGAACACCGTACCCCCCATCGCTAAGAAAAGTCACAGCACACCTCTCCTCAAAAATCCGCACAATTTGACGCCTCAATCAGGGGTCTGTGATGTCGGCGTGTATTTTTTAACAGATGATTACTATGGAGTTTTTAAAAGGAGTTTTTATAGAGTTTTTATAGAGTTATTTAGTATGGCACGAGGCCTGCGGCCTCGTGCCTATCGCCCACGGTTGCTAGGGTGCTGTAACTGGTTGCTATGGTGTGGCTATGAAGATTTGAGGCCATTACTTATTGGCTGCTTGATAAAATAAATCCTCTGAGGGAGAGAGAGAGGGCCTGACAGCAGGGCTGTCAGGCCCTTTTCTCTGGGTGTGTGTGAAAGTGACAGTTGGATTTGAATTTCTGAAAATTCCGCAATGTTAAGTCAATGGGACTTTTTTGGCCGCTTTTTCGTCCGCTGTGCGAACATCGTACACCCGATTGCTTATAAAAATCATAGCACACCTCTCCTCAATGAGCCGGTCGATTTGACGCCTCACTCAGGGGTCTGTGACAAACGGTGCGGGACGAGTTACGCGCCAAACTTTTGTCCGGAATAATAAGAATAAGAATAATAAGTATGAGCAATAACACTAGTGTTGCCTTGCTTTCAGCAAGCACCACTAATAAGTATGAGCAATAACACTAGTGTTGCCTTGCTTTCAGCAAGCACCACTAACTAGAATGTACATTTCCTGAAGAAAATGTGAAGTGGTGCTTGCAGTGGCAAAAAACACCACCCGGTTGCTAGGGTGTTCTTGTAGTTTGCTATGATGATGCAAGGCAGTTGCTAGGGTGTTCTGGGTGGTTGCTAGGCAGTTGCTAGGGTATTCTGGGTGGTTGCTAGGTGGTTGCTAGGGTTTTTCTAGGTCGTTGCTAGGGTATTCTGGGTGGTTGCTAAGCGGTTGCTAGGTTGTTCTGGGTGGTTGCTAGGGCGTTGCTAGGTGGTTGCTAGGGTGTTCTGGTTGGTTGCTAGGCGGATGCTAAGGTGTTGTAGGTGGTTGTTAGGGCGTTGCTAGGTGGTTGCTAGGGTGTTCTGGGTGGTTGCTAGGGTATTCTGGGTGGTTGCTAGGGCGTTGCTAGGTGGTTGCTAGGGTGTTCTGGTTGGTTGCTGGGGTATTGTGGGTGGTTGCTAGGGTGTTCTGGGTGGTTGCTAGGCGGTTGCTAGGGTGTTCTAGGTGGTTTCTAGGGTGTCGCTAGTCGGTTGCTATGGTATTCTGGGTGGTTGCTAGGCGGTTGCTAGGGTGTTTTGGGTGGTTGCTAGGGCGTTGCTAGGCAGTTGCTAGGGTATCCTGGGTGGTTGCTAGGCGGTTGCTAGGGTAATCTGGGTGATTGTTAGGGCGTTGCTAGGTGGTTGCTAGGGTATTCTGGGTGGTTGCTAGGCGGTTGCTAAGGTGTTCTGGGTGGTTGCTAGGGTGTTGCTAGGGTAATCTGGGTGGTTGCTAGGGCGTTGCTAGGTGGTTGCTAGGGTGTTCTGGGTGGTTGCTAGGCGGTTGCTAAGGTGTTTTGGGTTGTTGCTATGGTGTTGCTAGGGTAATCTGGGTGGTTGCTATGGTGTTACTAGGTGGTTGGTAGTCGTCAAAGATGGTTACTATGGAGTTTGTAGCATTTTATTGGCATGATTTAGCACTTAGCTAATCAATATTAGCATGTAGCTATTCACTGCTAGCATGTGTAGCATGTAACAAGTCCTGTTTGCTAGCATGAGTCAAAAGAGCCAACCCCCATCTCTATACGATGTTCTGATTCAGAGATATTGGTCTTGCAAAACGGTTGCTAGGGTACTATGTTTGGTTGCTAGGGAGTGGCTTGGCAGCTGCCAATCATGAAGCTCCAAAGTCAATGTGAATGATATAAACCAACCCCCATCTCTATACGATGTTCTGATGCAGAGATGTAGGTCTTGCAAAATGGTTGCTAGGGTACTCTGTTTGGTTGCTAGGGAGTGTCTTGGCAGCTACCAATCATAAAACTCCAAAGGCTGATTGTCAGTGTGAATGATATAAACCAATCCCCATCTCTATACGATGTTCTGATGCAGAGATATAGCTCTTGCAATATGGTTGCTAGGGTACTCTGTTTGGTTGCTAGGGAGTGGCTTGGCAGCTGCCTATGATTAAACTCCAAAGGCTACTTGTCAGTGTGAATGATATAAACCAACTCCCACGCCTTTGTGACATTCAGAATGGAAGATATCCCTGTCTGGATTTTGGTTGCTAAGGTGCTTGATAATGGTTGCTAGGGCGTGGCCAGTAAGTGTTGAGGTGATTCAGGATTGGCTGTTCGCTGCCCCGAGTCAAACGAGCCCACCCTCATGTTTCTATGACACTTATATCCTGAGATATCCCTTTGATCTCTTTTAATGGAAGTCTATGGAACTTGTTGCTAAGGAGCTCTAAATGGTTGCTAGGGCGTGGCTTGATAGTTTCACAATGATCCTGAGAGACTGATTGGTCGTCTGAGTAAAATGAGCCCGCCCCCTTGTCTCTGTGACATTGTGATCCAGAGCTATGTTCAATACAAAATCCCAATGCAATTTACCATAGTAGAAAAAATACATGCATTTCATGGGCCGTCCTTCACCATAGTAAGTCAATGGGGAAACTTTGGGGGCCTCTTGTCCCCCAGGGGTGCAACTTTTACCCCATGGTGAGGTATGTGCTTACAGAGCCTGCCAGCCTCTTCAAATGTGGTAAATTACAAGTTTCTGAGAAATCATTGGTCAGTGCTACGAGTCGTCAAAGTTTGTGGCAATGTTAAGTCTATGGGATTTTTTTTACCCAATGATTTGCCCCTGGGGCGAACACCGTACCCCCCATCGCTAAGAAAAGTCACAGCACACCTCTCCTCAATAATCCGCACAATTTGACGCCTCAATCAGGGGTCTGTGATGTCGGCGTGTATTTTTTAACAGATGATTACTATGGAGTTTTTAAAAGGAGTTTTTATAGAGTTTTTATAGAGTTATTTAGTATGGCACGAGGCCTGCGGCCTCGTGCCTATCGCCCACGGTTGCTAGGGTGCTGTAACTGGTTGCTATGGTGTGGCTATGAAGATTTGAGGCCATTACTTATTGGCTGCTTGATAAAATAAATCCTCTGAGGGAGAGAGAGAGGGCCTGACAGCAGGGCTGTCAGGCCCTTTTCTCTGGGTGTGTGTGAAAGTGACAGTTGGATTTGAATTTCTGAAAATTCCGCAATGTTAAGTCAATGGGACTTTTTTGGCCGCTTTTTCGTCCGCTGTGCGAACATCGTACACCCGATTGCTTATAAAAATCATAGCACACCTCTCCTCAATGAGCCGGTCGATTTGACGCCTCACTCAGGGGTCTGTGACAAACGGTGCGGGACGAGTTACGCGCCAAACTTTTGTCCGGAATAATAAGAATAAGAATAATAAGTATGAGCAATAACAATACTGTTGCTTTGCCATAGGCAAGCACCATTAATAAGTATGAGCAATAACAATACTGTTGCTTTGCCATAGGCAAGCACCATTAATAATAAGTATGAGCAATAACACTAGTGTTGCCTTGCTTTCAGCAAGCACCACTAATAATAATAAGTATGGAGAATAACAATAGTGATGCCTTGCTTTCAGCAAGCACCACTAATAAGTATGGAGAATAACAATAGTGATGCCTTGCTTTCAGCAAGCACCACTAATAATAATAATAATAATAATAAGTTTAAATAGGATTTCAGTAAGTTGGCTCTCCAAGCCAACTTAATAATAAGTTTAAGTACAATATCAGTAAGTTGGCTCTCACAAGCCAACTTAATAAGTATGAGCAATAACACTAGTGTTGCCTTGCTTTCAGCAAGCACCACTAATAAGTATGGAGAATAACAATAGTGATGCCTTGCTTTCAGCAAGCACCACTAATAATAAGTATGGAGAATAACAATAGTGATGCCTTGCTTTCAGCAAGCACCACTAATAAGTATGAGCAATAACAATACTGTTGCTTTGCCATAGGCAAGCACCATTAATAATAATAAGTATGAGCAATAACAATACTGTTGCTTTGCCATAGGCAAGCACCATTAATAATAATAAGTTTAAATAGGATTTCAGTAAGTTGGCTCTCACAAGCCAACTTAATAATAAGTTTAAATAGGATTTCAGTAAGTTGGCTCTCACAAGCCAACTTAATAATAAGTTTAAATAGGATTTCAGTAAGTTGGCTCTCACAAGCCAACTTAATAAGTATGGAGAATAACAATAGTGATGCCTTGCTTTCAGCAAGCACCACTAATAAGTATGGAGAATAACAATAGTGATGCCTTGCTTTCAGCAAGCACCACTAATAATAAGTATGGAGAATAACAATAGTGATGCCTTGCTTTCAGCAAGCACCACTAATAATAATAATAATAATAAGTTTAAATAGGATTTCACTAAGTTGGCTCTCACAAGCCAACTTAATAATAAGTTTAAGTACAATATCAGTAAGTTGGCTCTCACAAGCCAACTTAATAATAATAATAATAAGTTTAAATAGGATTTCAGTAAGTTGGCTCTCACAAGCCAACTTAATAATAATAATAATAATAATAATAATAATAAGTTTAAATAGGATTTCAGTAAGTTGGCTCTCACAAGCCAACTTAATAAGTTTAAGTACAATATCAGTAAGTTGGCTCTCACAAGCCAACTTAATAATAAGTTTAAATAGGATTAATAACTAAGTTGGCTCTCACAAGCCAACTTAATAATAATAATAATAAGTTTAAATAGGATTTCAGTAAGTTGGCTCTCACAAGCCAACTTAATAATAATAATAATAATAATAATAATAATAAGTTTAAATAGGATTTCAGTAAGTTGGCTCTCACAAGCCAACTTAATAAGTTTAAGTACAATATCAGTAAGTTGGCTCTCACAAGCCAACTTAATAATAAGTTTAAATAGGATTAATAACTAAGTTGGCTCTCACAAGCCAACTTAATAATAATAATAATAATAATAAGTTTAAATAGGATTTCAGTAAGTTGGCTCTCACAAGCCAACTTACAGTTTTTCTCGATTGCTAAGACACATTTCGTGAAAGCTGCTCTCCTTTTCTCCAAACTGTGAACACAAAACCCAATTTTCAAGCTACTTTCACAAAACCTCAGACTCTTCTTGCAAAACCAAACTTTCACCTCAAAACAGTTCAATCTGTGCTCAAAACTGAACTGTTGTCAAATCGTGCCCCGAGTCAATCAAAATTAAAAACACTACTGAACAGTCACTAAATACTACGTAGAAAAATAGAAAACACAATGCTCAGGACATGAAGCCTGAGAGATAATGGAGAAATAAATGTTTATTGTTCACTGTAGGCTAAATGCATGTTGCAAAACAAAAAAAACCCTGTGCATTTAGCACTTGTACAAAAAGACAAAACAGAAATCTTATGCGTTTGCCACTTGTGTACAGTGAGCCCATGTAAAAATAAAGTACAGAAATATACAAATATAAGTGCATTACTCATGTCTCTGTAGATCTGTTTCATGTGCAGTCTGTTGCGCTTGAGGACACGATCAACAGAGGCTGACACTGTTGATACCCTCAACATTTGCATCGTCCTCAATCATCTTCTGCTGAATTTCTCTCAGTTTAATGGCATTGTTCTCACGGACCATATCAACAATTAGGGTCTCTTGGTGTGGGGAGAACATGAGAACATACCTGTCCTCCCACCCCCATGTGGCAGTCGTTCAATTCTACAAAAAGAGAACATGGAGTTACAAAAAATATACATGGAATCCTAGGCCTACAAACAGTTAGACCAACCCTCCATTACAATACTACAGTACATTGGTACAGTGATGTACTGGAACATATTTACTTACAGTATACTGTGGTACAGTATATAGTATGTCATACAGTAATTGCTGTCAACATTTACATACTGTACTATAATGTCAAAAACAGGTAATTACCTGTTCTCTTCTCTAAATCTTCGGATTATGGTGGACACAGTGAATCTACTGATGTTTGGTTGTAGCCTTTGTCCAGCCTCCCTCATGCTCATACCATGGACAAGCACATGGTCAATCACAGTAGCTCTGATTTCATCAGATATTACTGTTCTTTGTCTTCGCTGACCACAGCGACTTCGCTATACCTTACTGTATATGTTCCCTAACATCATTAGCCACAAGTGTGATCAATTTTGAGTTGTTGTGTTCAAGTGGTGACACTTGTGCTTTAATTGTGTTTGACTTTTGTCACCTGTGCTCACCATTATGCAGCACGGGTGCATCACAATGAAAATGTGTTGGCAAGTTGTGTCTAAACAGGTGAAAAGTGCTTATGGTTTTACCAAAAGAGTGATTGATTCAATCAGAGGGTTCAGGCAACTGAGCATTTGGTTCAGACAATAGGGTTTAGTGTTTTAGCAATTGAGAAAAACTGTAATAATAAGTTTAAATAGGATTTCAGTAAGTTGGCTCTCACAAGCCAACTTAATAATAATAATAAGTTTAAATAGGATTTCAGTAAGTTGGCTCTCACAAGCCAACTTAATAATAAGTTTAAATAGGATTTCAGTAAGTTGGCTCTCACAAGCCAACTTAATAAGTTTAAATAGGATTTCAGTAAGTTGGCTCTCACAAGCCAACTTAATAACTAGAAAAAGTTTTTCGAGACAAACTTTAAACTTCTTCAAACTTATTGGTCCAAACTTTCACAAGCCAACTTAAAGTAGTTTGAAGTTGAAAGTAGTTTATAGTTTAAATTAGTTGAAAGTAGTTTCTAGTTTCAAGTAGTTTAAAGTTTAAATTAGTTTAAAGTTTAAAATATTTAAAGTAGTTTCTAGTTTAAAGTAGTTTAAGTTTAACTTAGTTTAAAGTAGTTTCTAGTTTAAAGTAGTTTCTAGTTTAAAGTAGTTTAAAGTTTCAAATAGTTTAAAGTCGTTTCTAGTTTAAAGTAGTTTAAAGTTTGACTTAGTTTAAAGTTTAAAGTAGTTTAAAGTTTAAAATATTTTAAAGTAGTTTCTAGTTTAAAGTAGTTTAAAGTTTAACTTAGTTTAAAGTAGTTTAAAGTAGTTTCTAGTTTAATGTAGTTTCTAGTTTAGTTTAAAGTTTAAAATAGTTTAAAGTAAAGTCGCTAGGGTGTTTCTAGTGGGTTGCTAAGGTGTTATAGGTGGTTGCTAGGGTGTTCTAAGGTATTTTGGGTGGTTGCTAGGGTTTTGCTAGGGTGTTCTAAGGTATTTTGGGTGGTTGCTAGGGTGTTGCTATGGTGTTCTGAGGTATTTTGGGTGGTTGCTATGGTGTTGCTAGGGTGTTGTAAGGTATTTTGAGTGGTTGCTAGGGTGTTGCTAGGGTGTTGTAAGGTATTTTGGGTGGTTGCTAGGGTGTTGCTAGGGTGTTGTAAGGTATTTTGGGTGGTTGCTAGGGTGTTCTAAGGTATGTTGGTTGGTTGCTAGGGTGTTGCTAGGGTGTTCTAAGGTATTTTGGTTGGTTGCTAGGGTGTTCTGGGTGGTTGCTAAGGTGTTCTACGGTATTTTGGTTGGTTGCTAGGGTGTTCTGGGTGGTTGCTAGGGTGTTCTACGGTATTTTGGTATTCGGGTATTTTGGTATTTACGGTATTCTATCTTTCTTTCTTTCTAACTAATCTATGGTCTTCAGGAAGCCATAAATAACTATGTCCTGCATAAACAACAAGTCCTGCATCTCACCGGAGAGAATTCAGTCAAAATATTTTTCATTTAACACCGCTGTATTAGTTTTCTCATTCAAACACAATACATTGCGTTAATCTGACATGAAACAGTTGCGTTTGACTTAACTCTATATTTTCATGTTTCAGTTAAGTATACAAAAAATAACATTTGATGCTTGTTCAATATACTTAAGTAAATGGAGTTAATCCTACACGATTCTTTTCAACCATTTTACTTAATCCAATTTGGGTTGAGATTACATAAATGAGTTTAGCTGTGTTAAAATAGCAATATAGAAAACTAGGAAGAGGATTTCCCCCTTCCCATCATTTTCATCAGGATAAAAAAAGAATTGGTACTTGTCAATGTTTAATGTTCTTTTATGATTATATTTAAAAGAGTTCCTGGTGTGTTAGTGTTTTTTGGAGATTACCATTGTGGTAAAGTGTAGACCGGGCGTGAGGACATGCTAACAATAATTAAAGTGGTTTTAAAAATAATAAAAACAACCACTTTGGGGCATGCCTTGGATGTAACAGTTTAGGATGTAATAGTTGGATGTAACAGTTTAACTTAATAATTTTGGACAAAATTAAGAATGTTAACCTGATTCCACTAAATGAAATTGAATTAATCTTATGTAAGAAAATTAAGTTTACTGAAATAAACAATGTTAATTAAATGCGGCATAGCCCAGCTACGTAAGACCAGTTGACATAAAAAAGTTGAGTAAATCCTGCATGTATTTTTGATTTTCCAACAAAATTTGATTAAACATTACAAGGTCAAAACATATGCACTGGTGAATTGTGCTCAATAAATCCATAACATGCATTTAGAAAGGATGGAATTTCTTTTTTCTTTTTGTGCAGACTTTAAGTTAACTTTTACCAAAGATTAAAATGTTAAAGTTCAGTCCCTGAAGCGTTCATTAAATTGTCTCTATAGTGACATTAAATACAATGTACCGATTGTATATATCCCTACACGTCGACTTTTTTAACAGTAGTCTAAATTCTGGATAAACATTTTCCGTCTGTAAGATTCTTTGAGATGTGAAAATTGGATCACGGTTATAAACATATGTTAAGAAACAAGGAGATAATGTCGTGTAGTACAGACAGATGCAAAAACTCTATACATTACAATATCATTCCACCGATAGTGGTTTTGCTGTAACACAATGGTCTTTTCCATACATGTTGACACTTACCGATGCTTACGCTCAACATAAACAGCTTGTCTATTGTTGAAAAGATGTTGTGTAACACAGATATGGATATAATACACTGCATTCGAAGTTATTAAATCAATCAAGCAAATTCATGTGAAAACTGTCACTTATGACAAAATAGAAGGCGAGAAGACAGAGTTCACTAACATGACATGGGAAACAGACATCCATGGGGAAAGTGCAAAGAAAACACCACACAAGCGTTACAATCACACCCGACATTACAATAAGAATGCTGCTGTTAAGAATGAAACTGTGGTAAACAGTTTCAAACAGTCTGTTTTAGAAAAAAATGAGAGCAAAATCAAAGAACATAACTCAATCTCCATACTGCTACAACTAATTGCGGTTTTCTGTTTTTGGCCTGGCTTCATAGTCAAAACTTTGTGGTTTATAGGTGTACTCACTGCGATGTGACAATACCAGGGCCACTATCACTAATAGCAAACTAATGTGCCAGTGACATTCTGTAGATAATCTCTTCACTAGCATTTGGTAACAATTGAGCTGTTGCTAATCAATATTTATAATTGTGGAAAATTAAGATATATTAAACAAATTTGGTATTCACTGATGATGGACACATACTGTTTTTCTTAAAGAACCCCAGATTGTGAAAACAAACATGACGAATTGTGTGTCTGCGACACCTTGACACCTTGATAATGTGTATAGCTAATCGAAAGGTTTTGTTTTAAGTGTAACAGTTGTATGTGTGTAACAGAAAAACATCAAGTCTCACTTTTCATGTAGATCCTATTATATGTCTTGTGACCTCTTCGTAGACAGACCTAAAATAATATCAGTTTAAATTTTTGTAATTTTCTTATGCTGTTCTTAAACAGCTATTTTATTCTTAAACTTTAGCAATAGATCGGAAGAGAGGGTTTCTGTATCTGTTTTAAATGGCTCATGTTGTATTTACTTTTTTTATTTTATTTTTTTATTTGACCTCTAGAATTTGGTTTTGTGCAATTTTATCTGCAGGATTTACCGAAGTGTGGAACTTTGTTTAACAACCTCATGCTTTAATGAATACACATCTCTCAGGGCAATAGTCAAATGTGACTCTGCCGTATAGTTTTAAGTGTAAAACAACATATATAGACCACATCATAGATAGAGGGGAAGTTGACCTAAACAAAGTATCAGCTTAGTCAAATATTCTCAAACAGAAAGACTATTACTTAAATGAATTGTCATTTATTCCTATAAAACGCAGAATGTTGACAGCTCTTTAAGAAAAAGTCTTCACCTAAAAACATACAGTCCTACATACATAATGTGAAACAGTATCATCTGCTGTCTGAACAAGATGACTAAATCTATTGGCGTAACAGAACCGTCATTTGCACACTTTTGTGTGTTTATTATAAACAGAGCTTTTCAACCCTCTTATACCCCGTACACACTGGTATAGTAAATTTACCTCTTGTATTTACTTTTGTACAAACATAAATCCTGTATAACGATTGTTTGAATTTTACTCATAGTCTTTACAAGGACATGTAACTTTATTGTTCTTAATGTGTTTGCATTACAATACTGTGGCATCGTTCCTCTAACCAAATCTGACAGAAGAGCAAAAAAAAAAATGTACGAAGATTTACATATAGCACATATAGTAACTTTATTTGAGTCAAAGATGATGATACCAATTAAAAACTAAACTAATCTTTAATGCTAAGCGGTACGTTGACATAAACTATTCTGCGGACGTTAAGCAACTTACTATAATATTAAGTATAATATAATATAATATGAAATACTGGTTTGTCAAAAAGAGAAAGTTCAGACATATATTTAAAAAGCCTCTTAAATGAAAGACCTGCGTTCAAAACACACGGTTTCCCATGTGAGGAATAGCTTGAGCTTACATTGTATTGTCTTCACCTAAAACAAAAGAGACCAACAAACAAAGAAATGGGGACAGTGTCATCTCAACCAGACAACTAATCTAGTGGAGTAATACAAAGTCATTTTCAAAACCATATTTACAAACGTGTAACAAATTTACAAATTGCTTATCATTTGAGTTTTCTATATTCTGTATGCACCATAAACAATGTTTGTTTGGCGTAACTTGTTTTCTTAGTGATTTGGGGTCTTGAATTTACATGGTGCTTTCAGTGCACGTCCTTTTTTTATTTTTATCTGCTGGTTTTACCAGAGTGTGGAACTTTGTTTACCAGCCTCAAACTTTAATGAATGTGCAGCTCTCAGTGCAATAGATGCGATTCAGTTGTATCAGATTAAGTGTAAAACAGCATAACTTACTTTTTGTGTTGTTGATGCATTCTGTAATCTGAAATCACAGATATCTGTACAGTTGCCCTAAAAGAAATATAAATTTAGTCAAACACTCTCATGCAGAAAGACTATCACTTAAATTCTTAATTTGCATTTATTCCTAAACACTGAATGTTGAGTTCTCAAAGAAGAGTCCGACAAACTAAATAGTGCTATCTGAATAAGACGACTAACACTAGTTGTGTGATGAAAACATCACATGCAAATAAAAAATTTCCAAACTTTCACAAAGGCTCACAGATGGATTTTGTGTATTTATTATAAATGTTACTTTTCAATGTATGCTATGCCCTCTTTTCTTACCGATTTGGTCTTTTGAATTGTACATGTGTTTTGGACACACAGTAACTCCTTTATAAAGATTATGTTTGAAAGTTATTCAAGAGTGTAAAACTTTACCTCACAGCGGTGTGACATACCTGACAGAATATGTTGGCGTGTAAAAATACGCACAAAGTGTTTACCCCAACTATTAACACACACACACACATACACACACACACACACACACACACACACACACACACACACACACTCACACCTAACTAATTATTGTGACGCTTTGATAGAACCTTGATATTACCCGGGGCTTTTGAAAAACTATTCTGGACGTTAAATAACTTAATATAATATTAAGTATAATATAATATGAAATACTGGTTTGTCAAAAAGAGATATTTCAGTCATATATTTAAAAAGCCTCTTAAATGAAAGGTCTGCGTTCATCACACACATCTTCCCATGTGTGGAATAACATGAACTAACACCAATGGTGTTCACCTAAAACAAAACTATTTTCTAGCATGAAGCTTTGTCTGGATCACTCAACACAAAGTTTTGTGTTCTGACCTCACAAAGATAACACTAAGATTAGATTTCTTGAGTATTGCATGTTTGCACTGTACCCGAAACTTAGGAATCAACATGTATCCCTTGTGGTTGTTACACATCTCAGGTAATGTAGGTTTGTCAAAAGAAAAAAAGGTTCAGTCATTCATTTTCTAGTACAAGTTTTCTAAGTGAAAATTGTGTTTTAATCATGTGAGGACCCTGCTTGGCTACAGTACTAATAAAAGTTGCTGGTCATCAATCTGTTTTAAAGAATAAAATAAAGTAAAAGTTTTATTTAAAGAAAATAGACAACTTTCCTTGCTTTTTGTGGCAAACAAATGTATAAATGCTTGAAATCCCTATGCATCTTATTTACTGTGAATTTTTAAGTAAAATATGTAATTCTGTTGTTTTGCAACACACACACACACACACACACACACAAAATGGGATGGGTTAAAAACTAAAACATTTTCTTTAAAAATGTTTCTTTTAATAACAAAAGTAACGACCAAATTGATATACACTAATATGATGTTTTTGTGTGCGAGGTCCCAGAGAATCGCCAGAAAGCTTTTGATGAAGTGTCATTCTTTAAACATCTTAGGCTAGCCTAAGCAACTGTCGTAAAACCATTAACAAACCCCATTTAGGGTGCACTCTTCCCACGCCAGTTCCACTTGTAAACACCTTTACAGTGAGTTAGATAAACGATTTGATTCTTTGTCTTAGGTATTAACACAAACCTATAGTTCAGGTACTACATCCTACTGTGGCACACGCGCACACACACACACACACACACACACACACACACACACACACACACACTCTATGCAATATTTAAACATAAAACGTAATTACATACCAGTCGCGTGATTCAGGAATTTAAGTTCCTCAAAACTAGCCTCACCTGAAGCGCAGATAACCTATTTAAGTAACACAATAGAACAGTGACTCTCATATAAACAGATAAAGCTTCTTAATAATATTACTAAATAATAAAACACACTTACTGTTAAGACAGGCATCCATCTTCTTGCATTCACGTTTCAAAACAACACAATCTGGCTCGGAAAATAGTTTTAAAAAAAAACAGAGGCCTGACGCGGTCTGTTCGGCTCGGTGTATGTGTGAACTCCTGGGCATGCCCGCCGACATAATTAACACACGTTATAACACCTATAGTCAACATCTAAAGATGCAATAGACCCCGGAAACATACGGACAGACACCTTAAAAGTCTCCCGGATATCACCACAGGAGGACGACGGCAAGCTTCCTAGACATACGGACGCCAGCGCGCGTCGTAAATCAGCGCTGTTTTCTTGATACAGACGCACTGTCAGTCATGAGCGACAGCAACCCAAACCAGAGAGCCATAAATCATGTCATAATCATAGTTTAATTGACATTTTGACACATGGTGTATGTTATAACTACTAGTGTGTATAGAAAGTTCAAGATCAAGGATTTCTTGGCCAGAAATATGTTCCTTGGGTAAAAAATGGTCTTTAGTGTGGATAATATAACATCTAAAGAAGACAATCTGATTCTATATTAAGTTAATGTTCAATAACTCTTTGGCCAGAAACATTTTCAGTAGTTCCCTATGGAACCTCTGTATGGCTGATTTAAAATCAGAAGGAGTCTATTACTTTACATTGTTTTATTTTTTTTTGAAGACCCATTGACCAGAATCAAGTTCAAAAGGTCAGATTTGGTCTTCTAAATGACTTTTGAAGCATCAGTGGGAGTCTATGAGTGTGTATTGAAAGTTCAAGATCGAGGATTTCTTGGCCAGAAATATGTTCCTTGGGTAAAAAATGGTCTTCAGTGTGGATAATATAACATCTAAAGAAGACAATCTGATTCTATATTAAGTTAATGTTCAAGAACTCTTTGGCCAGAAATATGTTCAGTAGTTCCATAAGGAACCTCTGTATGGCTGATTTAACATAAGAAGGAGTCTATTGGTTTATATAGTTTGAAGACATCTTGACCAGAAATAAGTTCAAAAGGTCAGATATGGTCTTCTAAATGACTTAGGAAGCATCAGTAGGAGTCTATGAGTATGTATAGAAAGTTCAAGATCGAGGATTTTTTGGCCAGAAATATGTTCCTCGGGTCAAATATGAACTTTCAGTGTGGCTGATATAAGATCAAAAGAAGACAATCTGATAATATATGAAGTTAATGTTAGAGACCTTTTTGGCCAGAAATATGTTCAATAGCTCCATAAGTAATCTCTGTATGGCTGATTTAACATCAGAAGGAGTCTTTCTCACTTCACTGTGGCTAATATAACATCAAAAGAAGACAATCTAATTGTATATTAAGTTAATTTTCAAGAACTCTTTGGCCAAAAATATGTTCCTTAGGTCAAATATGGAATTCAGTGAGGCTAATATAACATCAAAAGAAGAAAATCTGATCGTATATCAAGTTAATGTTCAAGAACTCTTTGGCCAGAAATATGATCAGTAGTTCCATAAGGAACCTCTGTATGGCTGATTTAACATCAGGAGTCTATAAATTTATACATATTTTGAAGACCCTTTAACCAGAAATAAGTTCAAAAGGTCAGAAATGGTCTTCTAAATGACTTTTGAATTATCAGTAGGAGTCTATGAGTATGTATAGAAAGTTCAAGATCGAGGATTCTTTGGCCAGAAATATGTTCAGTAGTTCCATAGGGAACCTCTGTATGGCTGATTTAATATCAGAAAGAGTTTATAAGTTTATATAGTTTACATTTTTTTGAAGACCCTTTGACCAGAAATAAGTTGAAAAGGTAAGATTTGGTCTGCTTAATGACTTTTCAAGCATCAGTAGGAGTCTATTAGTATGTATAGAAAGTTCAAGAGCGAGGATTTTTTGGCCAGAAATATTTTCCTTGGGTCAAATATGGACTTCAGAGTGGCTAATATAACATCAAAAGAAGAAAATCTGATCGTATATCAAGTTAATGTTCAAGAACTCTTTGGCCAGAAATATGATCAGTAGTTCCATAAGGAACCTCTGTATGGCTGATTTAACATCAAAAGAAGTAAAACTGATCGTACATCAAGTTAATGTTCAAGAACTCTTTGGCCAGAAATTTTTTCCTTGGGTCAAATATGGACTTCAGAGTGGCTAATATAACATCAAAAGAAGAAAATCTGATCGTATATCAAGTTAATGTTCAAGAACTCTTTGGCCAGAAATATGATCAGAAGTTCCATCAGGAACCTCTGTATGGCTGATTTAACATCAGAAGGAGTCTATAATTTTGTACATTTTTTGAAGACCCTTTGACCAGAAATAAGTTCAAAAGGTCAGATATGGTCTTCTAAATGACGTAGGAAGCATCAGGAGTCTATGAGTATGTTTATAAAGTTCAAGATCGAGGATTTTTTGACCAGAAATATGTTCCTTGCGTCAAATATGGACTTCAGTGTGGCTAATATAACATCAAAAGAAGATATTCTAATTGTATATTAAGTTAATGTTCAATTATTATTAAGTTATCAAGTATTATTAAGAGATAAGTTTCTCCAATCTCTTTGAAATTCACACCATGGGCAGGTCACGTCCAGAGGAGCGCAGGAGCGCATGTTTCATCTCCAAATTCTTTCCAGAGGCTGAGATCTGGACATCCCACCTGCAACCTATCCCATTCAAAAATTTAGGCTGTTCGTGGACGGTGGAATTTCAAGGTTCTGAAGGCTGCAAATCGCTCAGGGGGGCCCATAGATTGACGTAAAATTGATATTTAATCAATTCTATTAATTTTTTTCAATTGTGGAGTCAGAATCTTTAAGGAAATCCCACCTGTGACTTATTCGACAGGGCCCAAATAGGCTGTCTGTGGACAGTTCATTTTTAGGCTAATAATAAACAATCAATAGCTGTAATGCACATCATTGTGTTGTATTGTGTCCCCTGTGTGATGTACATTAGGTTTTACCTCATAAAATACTGTAATTCTTAAATATGACCCATTCATGTATTGTCCACAGACAGCCTATTTGGACCCTGTCAAATAAGTTACAGGTGGTCAAAGTAAGGGCCCACCAGTAACTTATTCAACGAGGTCCAAATAGGCTGTCTGTGGTCAGTGGGCAGGGCCACGGGCCGTCACTTAGATTGGCGGTGGACGCATAGGCAGTTTGTGGTCACATAGGCGGTCAGGGGATGAATAGGCTGTTCGTGGTCACACAGGTGGTCAGTGGGATGAATAGGCCGTTCGTGGTCACATAGGCTTTCAGGGGGATGAATAGGCCGTTCGTGGTCACATAGGCGGTCAGGGGGACGAATGGGCTGTTCGTGGGCGGGGCCACTGGCCGTCACTTAGATCGGCGGTGGACGCATAGGCCGTCCGTGGTCACATAGGCGGTCAGGGGGACGAAAAGGCTGTCCGTGGTCAGTGGGCAGGGCCCCGGGCTGTCACTTAGATCGGCGGTGGACGCATAGGCAGTTCGTGGTCACATAGGCGGTCAGGGGGGTGAATAGGCTGTTCGTGTCAGTGGGCGTGGTCAGGGGGCGGTCACAGGCGGCCCGAGGGACGAACGGGCGCTCCGTGGTCAGTGGGTGTGGTCAGGGAATTTTGCGAAAAGGCGGTCAGGGGGAGGCGCGTGCGCTCCGTGGGCGCCCGCCTGCAACCTGTTCGGCGCGCGTCGAAACGATTGCAGGCGGCCGGCGAGTCGCCCCCTTGTGGCCGATGCCCGGATTGCGAGCGAGGGGGCCGAATTTCGTCGGGCTCCTGCGGGGCCCCCGAGGCCCCCGGGCCCGAGGCGACGCCTCCGGCCCGCCCCGTCGGGCCCCCCCTGCGGCAGGGGGCGGTCGTCCGGGCCCCGAAAAATCATCTAGGGGGCGGCGTGCAGCGGTCCACTTACCTCCTACCACGGAGTACCTTTTAGGCTGTTCGAGGACCGCTGGCCTAACGTGGCGGCCTAAAGAGCGTGACGAAGTTTTCATTGTGGAAAAGCTTCGTGAAGTCAGAGAGAAAGTTGTGGATGTCAGTAGTGAGCAAATTGTCTATGACGCTGTGGACAGCTGGAAAGGTATTGTCCAAGTTGTCTGACAGTAACAGTGACATGGGTAACACGTGTTTTGCAACTGGAATGGCAAAGTGGCTACTTAAACAACGTATTAGATGTGAGATGACCAGCTTGTTGTATAAGATCATTAATGAATGTCCCAATGTATCTGTTACTGTAAACAAATGTGCTGTTGATACCAAACGTTTTACAAATCTCAAGAAACAAATGTCTATTGTAAGAACGGTGTCAAATGAATGGACAGATATGATGCGTTTATGCGTTAATGCGGGTGAACCAGTTTGTCAGAAAAATTTTAGACCTGATGACTGAATGCGGCAGCTGTATTAGAATAGCCGATATATTGTGCTTGTGTACATATGTGACCGATCTATGTGTAGACATATTGTCTAGAAACAATCAGACTGATGTTTGTGAAATTGTTGAAACACTGGTTGATTACATTCTTGAGAACAACATTGTGATGTGTATAAAATTTCTACACTACATCGATGCTGTATGATGCCAATGTTTCTTTTAACTGTTTAAGAAATAAAAACCTTAATCACTTAAACCATCTGTGTTTATTCTTTTGTGGAGCGTGAAGTGGAAACATGTCAGAAGAAATGAAAAAGACTTACTACACACCTTCTAACCCCGGTTCTTTAGGGGGGAAAAAACACTTAAAAGATGCTGTTTTAAAAGAAACGGGGGTTCGTTTAACCGATAAAGAGGTTTCAGACTGGCTCGCTGGTGAGGATGCGTAAACACTACATAGAACTGCCCCTCTAAAATACAAAAGGAATCGGGTTTTTGTCTATGGTGTAGATATGGTGTTCCAGGCCGATCTAGTTGATATGTCGGCATATGCCTCGGTAAACGACAACAACCATTTTCTGTTGACATGTATCGACCTGTTCAGTAAATATGCTTGGGTACGGAATTTTTTAACAAACACTTTCAAAACGTAACAAAAAAGTACAATATTTCCCATTACGCAACAGCCACAGAATTAAAGGCATGTGTTGTTGAGCGGTTTACCTTAAAAGGTAGAATGTGGAGATATTTAACAGCTACAAACTCCAAACGGTACATCGACATACTTCAAGACATTACACAAGGATACAATGCGAGCCATCACCGAAGCATCAAGATGAGGGCGATTGATGTGGGGAAAGAAAACGAGTCTGTTGTGTTACACAACCTATATGGAGATACCCGACCTCGTAGTGTTAACCCCATATTTAAATACAAGAATGGCGATGTGGTTCGAATTTCTAAAGTCAGAGGCCCGTTTGCAAAGGGGTTATGAGGAAAACTACACACAAGAGTATTTTACTATATCCCACGGGATCCTCCTGTTTACAGATTGAGTGATTACGACGGGGATGTTATCGACTGTGTTTTTTACGCAGAAGAATTGCAAAAAATAATTGTCAAAACAAAACCTTTAAAGTTGAACAATTTTTAGATAAGAAGACAAAAGGTCGCAAAACATTAGTGCTGGTACAATGGCTCGGGTGGCCTGCGAAATTTGATTCATGGATCGATCAGAAAGAATTAGTTGATGTACAGAAGCCATAAAAACAAAACACACACCCAGGATGCGTACAGTTGTATAAAAACCAGACATGGCTGAGGGCGGATTTTATGTCACACTACCCTGCAACGCTTCACGGTCTGTGTACCCGAATAATAAAATCTCTAATTATACAACAAGACTGGCTACCCCTATAAATATAAAAGGAGAATGGGAGGTAGGACTTGTTGAAATTGAATATCCAAGAAGTTGGTACACCTTTAACAGCAATGATGCCGTTTTCGAGATAAACATAGGACCCACCACTGTCGATAGTGAAAAATACAATAATAGCATACGCCACGGTGTGGATGTGAAGACGACCAGCTTGTCGAAACTACGCATTCCAATAAAAACAGGATATTACGACAATGTCCCATCTCTAGTTAGTGTAATAAATGATTTAGTAGCACCCCAGGGGGTATTCGGCTACGACTGTGTAAAAAACAAAGTATTTCTGAAAGCAAAACCTAACATTTCAATAATATTCCATGGAAAACTAGCCATTATTTTAGGATTGAAACCAGGCGTCCCTATAGGAGATTCTATTCTGCAAAACACAAATCCTGAAAAAACTAATTTTGAAAAGGATGTTGTAACATATGCGATGCATCAGTCGGACATACACGGGGGTTTCTATACTCTTTATATCTACACTGATATTATCCGTTACCAATCCGTAGGTGATGCATTCATACCACTACTGGAGTGTGTACAAATAACAGGGGATAACAATAACACTGTCACAGTCTTCGTCTGCACCTGTCTGTCTTCGTCTTCACTACACTCCCCAGAATCCTCCTTGTCTCCACACCTGAACTCACTCCCTCACTTACCAGCCTGTTCCTCGTTATCATCATCTGTGTCACCTGTCTTCACCTTGTTAGTCTTCATTTGTATCTGTATTTAGTTCCTTCAGTTCTGTCTGTCCTTTGTCGGTTCTTGCGTCTATGTTACCTGAGATTGTGTGTGTTCCTGCCCATCTTCCTGTTTATACCTGTTTTGAGTTTATTATTAAGTAAATGTTTGCATTGGAGCCTTCTTGCCTCAGACTCTTCTTCTACCCGCACCACAACCCGTGACAGAAGAACCGACCACACAAAATGAGCTGGGAGCTCGCTGGGCAGATCGCGGCATTGGCTTTGGATAGCCGCGATCTGTTCACATTCACCTGGAGGTTTGTTCCTCTGGCTGCCTCCAGCCCTCTGGACGACAGGGCCATCATGGCATGTTATCGGCTGGGGGCGAAGACCGTGGACCCGAGGGAGCTCCCAGACATCACCGGCCTTGACTGGAGAGAGGCACTCTCCCGATGCCTGGAGAGCTTCCTCCCATGGCATGTCATGACCACCTGCCCAGCCGAGCCTTCACCGCTGGTCCCGTCCAGCACAGAGCCTTCACCGCTGGTCCCGTCCAGCACAGAGCCTTCACCGCTGGTCCCGTCCGGCACAGAGCCTTCACCGCTGGTCCCGTCCGGCACAGAGCCTTCACCGCTGGTCCCGTCCGGCACAGAGCCTTCACCGCTGGTCCCGTCCAGCACAGAGCCTTCACCGCTGGTCCCGTCCAGCACAGAGCCTTCACCGCTGGTCCCGTCCAGCACAGAGCCTTCACCGCTGGTCCCGTCCAGCACAGAGCCTTCACCGCTGGTCCCGTCCAGCACAGAGCCTTCACCGCTGGCCCCGTCCAGCACAGAGCCTTCACCGCTGGTCCCGTCCAGCACAGAGCCTTCACCGCTGGTCCCGTCCAGCACAGAGCCTTCACCGCTGGTCCCGTCCAGCACAGAGCCTTCACCGCTGGTCCCGTCCAGCACAGAGCCTTCACCGCTGGTCCCGTCCAGCACAGAGCCTTCACCGCTGGTCCCGTCCAGCACAGAGACCGTCCAGCCAGAGACCGTCCAGCCAGAGACCGTCCAGCCAGAGACCGTCCAGCCAGAGACCGTCCAGCCAGAGACCGTCCAGCCAGAGACCGTCCAGCCAGAGACCGTCCAGCCAGAGCTTCACGTCAGCCACGTCCAGCCAGAGCTTCACGTCAGCCACGTCCAGCCAGAGCTTCACGTCAGCCACGTCCAGCCAGAGCTTCACGTCAGCCACGTCCAGCCAGAGCTTCACGTCAGCCACGTCCAGCCAGAGCTTCACGTTCCCTGCAGCCCTGCCGAGCCTGAGCTTCCCTGCAGCCCTGCCGAGCCTGAGCTTCCCTGCAGCCCTGCCGAGCCTGAGCTTCCCTGCATGCCTGCCGAGCCAGAGCTTCGCGTCACGCCTGCCGAGCCAGAGCCTTCCCCGCTGGTCCCGTCCAGCCCTTCAGAGCCTTCTTCGCTGGTCCCGTCCAGCCCTCCAGAGCCTTCACCGCTGGTTCCGTCCAGCATAGCCGGGCCTTCACCGCTAGCCCAGCCAGAGACTGTTCACGTCCCGTCTGCCCAGCCAGAGACTGTTCACGTCCCGTCTGCCCAGCCAGAGACTGTTCACGTCCCGTCTGCCCAGCCAGAGACTGTTCACGTCCCGTCTGCCCAGCCAGAGACTGTTCACGTCCCGTCTGCCCAGCCAGAGACTGTTCACGTCACGTCTGCCCAGCCAGAGACTGTTCACGTCACGTCTGCCCAGCCGGTCCCAGAGCCTGTCCCTCATCCAGTCACTCTCCCCAAGAATTTTTTGGGGGGGGGCCATAGGTCTCCGCCATGGCCACCCGAGGGGGTCTCTCCGCCATGGCCACCCGAGGGGGTCTCTCCGCCATGGCCACCCGAGGGGGTCTCTCCGCCATGGCCACCCGAAGGGTCTTCACCGCCATGGCCACCCGAGGGGGTCTCTCCGCCATGGCCACCCGAGGGGGTCTCTCCGCCATGGCCACCCGAAGGGTCTTCACCGCCATGGCCGCCCGAAGGGTCCTCACCGCCGTGGCCGCCCGAAGGGTCCTCACCGCCGTGGCCGCCCGAAGGGTCCTCTCCGCCCTGGCCGCCTTCACGTCCTGCTCCGCCCTGGCCGCCTGCACGTCCTGCTCCGCCCTGGAGGCTTCCCCTCCTAGTTTGGTCACTCCCTGGCCAGCCTTCAGGGCGCCCGCCCCCCCACCCCTTTGATGTTCTACGGCGCGAGGTCGCGCCTTGTTGAGGGGGGGCGTTCTGTCACAGTCTTCGTCTGCACCTGTCTGTCTTCGTCTTCACTACACTCCCCAGAATCCTCCTTGTCTCCACACCTGAACTCACTCCCTCACTTACCAGCCTGTTCCTCGTTATCATCATCTGTGTCACCTGTCTTCACCTTGTTAGTCTTCATTTGTATCTGTATTTAGTTCCTTCAGTTCTGTCTGTCCTTTGTCGGTTCTTGCGTCTATGTTACCTGAGATTGTGTGTGTTCCTGCCCATCTTCCTGTTTATACCTGTTTTGAGTTTATTATTAAGTAAATGTTTGCATTGGAGCCTTCTTGCCTCAGACTCTTCTTCTACCCGCACCACAACCCGTGACAAACACAGTCAGTGTTCGATACGACAAACCGCACTACGCGTCTATCAACAAATCTGTCATTACGGATATCGTTATAGAGGTGAAGGACGATCAAAATCAACACGTCCCATTTTCTTACGGGAAAGTGTGTATTAAACTCCACTTCAGGCCTGTAAAACATTTAGTTTAAAATGGTGTATTTCAACAACCACAATGTCGACCCTATGCGCTACGTTGCCTATTACCAGAATCAGGCAGGCAGCGGGCTCCCCGGGTATGCAGGAGGCGGAGTTATGTATGGGGCCGGTTTGGGTGGCCTTTTTCGAGGGCTCTTTAGAATGGCTATACCACTACTAAAACGAGGATTTAGCATAGCCAAGCCGCATCTTAAATCAGCTGCAAAAAACATACTAAGTGACGTTGTTAGTAATACGTTATCGCGATCTTTTAACAACAACTATGATACACAAGACGGTTCAGGGCTAATGGTAATGGCTTGAAAAAGAGCATCTAGGCCGCCAGGGATGCGGAGGAGTGGCCAGAAGAAGAAGAAAACAAAACGTCCCCCCAAGAAAACATCAGTTGTAAAACGCAAGCGCCAGGAGACAGCTAAGCGTACTGCTTCAAAAAGGTCAAGGAACTCTGTTAAAACAATATTTTAGATCATGGCATTACTACACAACATGTCAGAGGAGTGTTTAAAGTCCGAACTGGATCTGTTTAACTCAACCACTTAACTGGACCACTAACTCAAACCGCAATTGAAAAAAACACTTATATAGAAGTGCCACCATTATCAGCGATATCTGACACATCGCCGCTGGAGTTTTTTATTGCGGGGAATGGAGAGGATTACATAGATCTAAACAACACATTCGTTTTTTTGCGCCTCAAAATCACTAATGCTGATGGATCGGATATTGCAGATGGAGATCCCGTAGGGCTTGTCAACTATCCTGGAGCTAGTTTTCATTTTTTCACAAGTGGATGTATCGCTTGGAGATCGGCTTATATCACAGAGTTCTAGCACATATCCATATCGCTGTATGATAGAATGTCTTACCAATTATGGTAAAGATACCCTTGAAACGCTTTTCTCAGCAGGGCTTTTTTACCTAGACACGGCCGGGCACATGGATGTGGCGGACCCAGGAGGTGAAAACCGTGGTCTGACAAAGAGAGCCGCCTTCACCAACGCTAGTAATGTGGTCGAACTACTCGCGCCTGTTCACAGCGATATCTTCTTCCAAGAAAAACTATTGCTTAATGGACTAGACCTTAAAATTAGAATGACTAGAGGTAAAGATGAATTCTGCCTGATGAGGAGCAATGCCACAGCCTATAAACTGAACATCCTATCTGCATCGCTATTTGTGAAAAAAGTGTCTGTGTCGCCAGCTGTGAGACTGGGCCACGCACAAGCCCTACTCTCAACCACTGCCAAGTACCCCATTGACAGAGTGTGTCTGAAAAACTTCTCAGTACCTGCCGGCTCACGTGTCTGCAATCAAGAAAACCTATTCTTAGGAACTCTACCAAAATCTCTGGTTCTAGCGATGGTTGATAATGATGCATTTGTGGGGGCGTATAATAAAAACCCATTTGCCTTTAAAAACTACGATTTAGAATTTTTGGCCATTTATCTGGATGGTCAACAGTACTCCGCAAAGCCTCTGCAACCTGAATATGAAAATGGTTCTGCAGTGCGGGAGTTTTACCAATTAGCGCTGGCATCTTGGAAGGCATCTTAAAAACCAGGCTCTATGCATCAATAGGGAGGATTTTCTGCACGGCTATACACTCTATGCGTTCAATTTCGCACCAGATGAGGAGTGTAGCCAGCATGTGTCGCTTATCAAAAGTGGCAATATTAGACTAGAAGCCCGTTTCAGACAACCACTACCACGTACGATTAACCTTGTTGTTTATGCTTTGTTTGACAGTTTGATTGAGGTGTCAAATCGTCGTCAGATCCTGGTTGATTACTACTAACACGTTCAAATGAACACTGTACAGCTTACGGCTGTCATGGATAAGGTTTCATGCAATACTTATTTTCTCAGAGTTCTACCATGTGACTATCTACCAAAAACCCCTTTAAGAAAGCTACCAGCAATGGTTTTAATCAATACAGATCATTCAGGACTTCCTGGGCAACACTGGTTGGCCATCTACATAAATGAGGACGGTGTAGGTTGTTTTTTCGACAGCTTTGGTAATAAACCAGACTACCATGGTTTTTCAAAAACTTTTTAAAGCTCAATTCTAGTCAAGTTCAACATTCAACTGTGCAAGTCCAAGATTTTTTATCAGACACGTGTGGTCAACATTGTGTGTTCTTTCTCTACCACATGGCAAAGGGATTTGATTATGATTATGTGTTGAAATTGTATTGCAATGATTTTATTAAAAATGACAAAAAGGTGTCGGCATTTGTGAAAAAACTAAAACAAGCTCCATGTAATGAAAATGTTTTTAAATGTGTTCAGTGTGTGCAAATGGGTGAAATGTTCATGTCTCATGCTAAATATTTTTAATAAAACAAGTAATGAACGGAGATTTGTTCTTTAATCCCTCTTTTATTCCACATATACATCACATCATAAGTTCACAAAAAAAACAAAAAAAAACAACAAAAAAAAAGAGAACACAATACATACACACAGTGGGGGATTAAAAACTTACCCACTTAGTCTGGTCGAGATCGGGTGCTTTGAATGTGAGGTCTTCTGAATATTCTGAATGTATCGGGGTGCCCGGAAGCACTTTCTGTTTTTTACTCTTCTTAGATGATCCTGTTATAGTGGAGGTCGATTTGGTTTTGAAAGAGTTAATTGTATGTCTGACATAGTGGTTTGGTACCACAGAGTATGGCAAATTTAAACTAGCAAAAGCCTCCAGAAACTCATGCCATCCACCAGGTCTCCGCTCGTCAGCAATCTTTTGTGGAGCCGTGACGCTTTTAACCAAGTCAAGCATGTGTGAACCCGGGATTGTTCTGCCTTTAAACACAAACTCCCCCGACTCAGTCCATGAAGTAACATCTTTAGTTTTAGACATTTTATCTAAAATGTAACGAACATTTTTCACACTCCTCTGCGGAATATTCTTTAAAATATCATCTGCAAAAGCACCTAGACCGTCGTGGGCATTCACACGGTCTGTAGCGGGTGGGTCTTCTTTTTCAACATTACCAGGCTGTGGTAGACTTAATGTTAATGCGGTGGATTCCCTATCCCCTTGTCTAGTGAGTGTTAAAAACCTCTACAAAACACCGGTGTACATCTTAGCTTTTTCATGGTGATCCAGATCTGTCCTGTGCAAAATATTTCTTATAGTCATGTCCAGGTCGTTCTCCACAACCTGTCGTATAGACTCACAGGTGTTAGAGGATTTCAACTTATCCAACTGGTGTTGTGGGACTAAAAACATCTTCTCAGCATACTCCATCACCAAGCTTATTTAGATGTAACCAAACTGGTTATAAAGGGAATTGCGACGCTTAACAATAGAAATCCTCCTTGTTGGTTGATTAACCGTCTTTTACGCCTAACTCCAACCTTTTTATCGGCAACAATTTTGATCTTGTTTCTTCTTCTCTTCAGTTTCTGATATTGTTGTGTTGTTAGTGGTATGTTACCATGGACTACGTTAAGAGCTACTTCACACAATGTTACAATGAGCTCGTCTGCAGCCGCCTCTAAAATAACGCGCCTTTGTTTAGGTGTGGCTTTTAATAACAACTTTAAAAGAGGTAGGTTTCTTAAAAGTCTTGCAGACATTTTCAAATCTCTCTGTCAATGTTTTCTTTTCTGAATGTACACAACTGGATATTGTGACAGTATATCTGTTCTGAGACGGTACTGCTCTGGTGTTTTTGCTTTAAAGTCAATCAAAAGGTACCCGAAAGGAATGCTGGTTGCATTCTCATAACAGTCCATGAAAAAATGTGTGTTTCTGGGGTACATCTGACGGGCTAACACATTAATTTGGGTATTGTCTCTGGGGTTTTTAAACAATACCAAATAATTTGTGTTCAAGCTGATGGTCCTGCTGGATTTACCTTGAAAAAACAAGTTTTGTACAATATACAATGCACTCAAGCTTCTATGATGCACATAGTTGGTAAACAAACATTCAACTTCTGAATTGCTACTAGCATCTTTCATAACATCATCCAATACCAAAAAATTTGTCTTCTTGGTGGGGAACAAACGATCATCATTCAGGGTCTGTGGGATGCCTTCAATAAATTTAATATCATGCAGTTTCAACAATTCATCATACCAAGGTTGTCAACAATCATAAATGTACACAATGGTTGCTATATTTTTACATATTACATTTTTAGCGTTTTCCAACAACATTTTTACAAAAAATGTTTTTCCTGAGCTAGAAGGACCACTTAAAACACATGAAAATGGGTGTTGTAATCTGAAATCAAAACCATCTGAGGCTAACACCCCTCGATGACCAAAAACGTTGTCAGTAGCCATATGGTAGTGTGGTTAGGTCTGGCAGCAAAACGCGTTTGTTGTACACAACTTTACATTTTTTCACAACTGACTTGTTGTGTAATGTGAACTGCTTTTTGTTCCTCACTATACTGTCGTTGTATGCGAGAATGTAATTACCGTCGTCCTGCCCCCTCACATACTGATCAACAAGACCGATTAACGAGTCTAGCCTAATGGTCTCAGAGTTTACGGCGTTCAGAGTGATACCTTTGGCCTTCATACAGACCTTGCCCTTAGCAGTACGATACCCGTAACTTTTTGGGGCGCTCGAACAAAACTCCACAATATGGTCTCCATCCCCAACTTCATCAGTAAGGTCACCAAGGTATGGGCCTAGTGGGGGCTCATATTCACCATCTTTAGATGTGAAAACAACGCTATCGGTATCGCAATAGAGCAGTCTATCACCCAACCTGTTCATAAGCTCATAAAGCTCTAGCCGTGCATGGGCTGTTGTAAAAGCCCCAAGAAAGACGTTAATGTCGCGGGTCTGGACCCCTTTCCCATTTGCATAAGCCCACTGAACGATCGCAACAGTGTCTGACACAAATGAGAAATGCTTGAGTTCATACTCAATGCCAAAAATGTATCGGGCAAACTGTTCAGGGTCTGTAAGTATTTCGGTTGTGGGCAGCTGTTCGCGCATAGAGAAGCGCCCCCATAATGAATTAAGAAGTAGCTTCAAAATGGATCTGCGTGCTGCATTAAACTCGATCTCGTCCAGATTCAGCTTAATCCCTTCTTTCTCAAAGTAATCTCTAACATAAGATTCTTTGTCGGCATCTGTCACAACGTCTTTCGGAAACCCTGAACTCTCCTGTTTGAACTGTAAAAATGTTTTAACATAATCACAAAACAACGTTTCAGATCGTTGGGGAAAATGCCAGACGTCATCGATTTGTGTCACTACATAACCCTTCTCAATGGCTTTTAACAGCTCAATACTAACCCAGGTCCCATGAATAGTTATTTGCTCATTAGTATGCACACACGGGTGTGTCTGGTTCTGCTGTTCAGCACATGTCCTACAAAGTGGAAACATTAACTTGCTACCGCTCCTATAAGGTAGTACGGGGTGAAGCAACTTCCATGGCGGACGGACTGTTGCCTTGACGAGTCCGTAATAATCTTCAAAAATCCTTTTGAAAATCCTTGTGTATTATTTCGGGATGCCCAATTGGGTAGCATTTTCGAGCCTGGCAGTAGGGATATAGTGATGTAAAGTCAACATACCTAATCCGCTCGCCCTCCGCAACTTTGTGGTACAGTTTTAATGCGTTAGTACAGCGGCCGAATAGAGCTTCACGTGGTTTCAATCTTTCAGTGTGTTTGTAAGTGGACATGAAATCCATCACTGCTGCGTCAGTCTGTTTAGCGCGGTCCCAATCACATTCCCAAATCACCTCGACCTGAAGACCGTACGCCCACTCCAAAATTTCAATCTTGTCATCGCATTGTCTTCTCAGAACACCATAAGGCACTTTTGATAACGGGTTTATATCATTGGGGTTATAACAACGCTCGCACCTGTGAAAAAAACACCAGAGAAATTCGAATGCTTTTTTCACTTCGCCATCGTCATAGAACCCGTCCACATAGTATTTCCCAAATGATGCCTCACCGCTGTTAAGGGCATGTTGGACATCTATGGACCGCGATTTTCAGACAAACTCAAGCCATTCAATTGAGATGTTTGAATAAGTCTTGTTCTGGATGGTGTACGCATTGTTACGTGTCAGAGCTATTGTGTCTTTTGGGATGTAGTGTGTTTTATACGTAGCCATACATGTTGCTGCCAAAGTGGTGTAATTAAATGGATCAAGGCCTGTACACGAAATGAATTCATCGCGGTACTTCAGACAAGCTTCCCTCAGCAAAACGACATCGTTTTTACCATAAAGCGCCAGTTCTTTTTTAAAATCGAACACTTTGTCAGATATGGTATTGTACCAATCATCAAACGATGCCCTGTCTTGGTTCGACATTGTCGCATACCCGTAAAATTTCTTGTCAGGGTACGGGCCTATGTAGTTGTCATTTTCAATGCGGTTAAAGTGGTGCGGAAAATAACCCTTCTCTGCATTAGTCAAATTAAACGCAGCGGGTGTCTTGGCCAGACGCATGGGGATGAAGGAGTACGAATCAATAAAACGTTGCTTGAAAGCTGTGTCATACATTAAGATTAGCCTGCAGCCTTGCATTGTGATTTTAGGAGCAATCCCCATCTTAGTAAAGAATTCCAAAAGAATGAAATTATCAAATCCTGATGCGTTGTGCGCAATCCATGTGTAATTAAGGTAACGTAGTTGTCTGAATTTTTTAACGAGACGATCCACACAATCGGGCCCTTCAGCCACGAATTCCTCACCATTAAACGTGATAGGACATACAAAATTGGCAACATGTTTACCGTTTTCATAACGGGTCTCAAAATCGTAGAAAATGTAACGATCGTTCGGCAGCTCCGGCTTAACTGGTTGGATAAAACATTGATGCACACCATCGGAAACCAAACTCTCCCCACAGTGCACACAACGATCTGCAGGGCATTTATGGGGCTTGGGTTTAGTACCGCTGACATGGTAACGTCTATTACATTTACTACAATATTTAGTCACGTCGCACTGCGCATATTGCATACCTCGAGGTGGTTTTTTATGCATCTCAAAACAATAGTCAGACTTACAGTAGTGCAGACAGTCACCGCAATGTTTTGGCTTTTTGGGTTGTTTATGACATTCCGGGTCATTACAGACATCGCAGATGTACTGACATCTGTGATCTCTTCTACATGTGAACCCTCGGTAGCAGAACTCACACACGTATGGGGTGCCAATAAATGCGCGTAGATTTTTTATCATAAAATAATGATTGTCATGCAGGTACAAAAATACTGTTTTAGGATGCGGATCGTCAGTGTTTGTATACTTCTCCAAAACACCCGTATCAGACCTATAGAAGACAACTATTTTAACGTTCAGCATCTGTTCAAACCATCTGATGTCATTAAACGCTATCTTGTGTTGATCAACATAGCCAGCTGACTTCTGCAATGAAGATGCTACAGACTCTAGCTCTATGTGTGGTTTCTGTGGATTTAGGAAATGTGCCAGACAGATTGCAAAACAAAGATTGTTTGAAATATTCGTGGGACAGAACAGATTAAGTCTGTTTTTGGTAATCACTTCATTGTGGGCAAGATCACGGATCTTTCGATAAGCACCGCCATGTTTACTTCTCGCTATCGACAGTCTTAAATTCAATCTCTCATCAAACTGGACGTCAGAGTTGCTCTGCATTATTTTTTCAAGATCGTTTATAAATAGATCTACACTATAACCATTGCTACCCGTCAAAAGTGTACTAAAATCTGATGTCAAACTCTACCCCCTCAACGTGATGCTGATTAAACACCCGTCTCCGCCTAACGGTCTGGAAAACTCCACAATTTCAGAAAGTGTGTCATGTAAAAACACGGTGTAGGCTGCTAAATCTGTCGAAGATATCTCTCGCAGGTTTATAAGCCTGTGGATTTCCAGACCATTGAACCGAGCTCGTGGCAGTACAGTGTACCCACTAACATCGCCACCCACTGTTACAAGTGATTCTATATCTCTATCTGTGAGACCCATGTTGGGTGCATCAGGGTTGAGTGTGCGGTGTGTCCGAGTACCTGGGCCCTCTCCTGACTGGTGAAAAGACACAAGATGATCAATTGCAGAATTTGGTTCTGGAGGAGGTTCTGACACCTCTCCTGCTTGTTGGGTATTTACAACATGTTCAAAATCATTATTTGGTTCAGGATCCTCATCGGACATTGATCTCACAATGTTTAATAATTCTACCAACGTATCAGTTGTAGACTCAGACCTATTCATATCCTCCACAGTCTGTATTAAATAGAGCAATGTTCAAGGGGGACCACACTACCATCGTTTCGTCTAAACCTAGCTACCGGACCCTGATCAAAACCATCTGGCTCCCGACAACGTTTAGACATTTTTAAATCAGATCTTTATTTATTTTATTTATCTAAAACCACAGGTAGTCGCACATTTAAAAACTATGGATGATAAACCCCCGTGTCCATACAGTGAAAAAAGATAGAAAGAAAAACTACCTAACCAACAACTATACTGTCATGCTAAAATCACATCCAATGTGTAACAAAACAAAACAAAAACATAGTATGAATAAAAAATAAAATAAAAAATATATATAAAATGTTCACAACTCACCCCTGTTTCTTTTTAAGCGTGAGCACAAGATGCTTTAACAAATCCACAATCATGCATTGTTCTCCGGCTACTTTTTGGATAGCCCCACTATGTAACCGCTGTGCTGCTAGGCCTTGTTTAATCCAGATACCTTGTTGTTGTTGTGCAGCCTCATAGGCATCTAAACGTCTCTCAATTGCATTAAGGCATTTGTCAAAACGTACCTCGAAGGCATTCAATGCGGTCTTGACAGAGTCCTGTATCAATCCGGCTATGTGTTGATTGTCTTTATTGCGTTGTGTTTCCCGTCTGTAAGCATCCTGATTTGAAGGCAGCTCTTCAGGGTCAGATTCTTCCACGGTCACCACACGTTTGCTGGATGGGACAGACTGCGGTGTTTCTTTAGGGACGTTTGTAAATACACAATCATCCCACGATTGTATCAAGCCATCAGTCTAGCTCTGAACATCATTTATATCCGGAACTGCACTGTCAACTACGACCACCTCTGTTAAGAAGAAGAAAGGAGTGAAAACAACAAGTTAGTACAGATGTGTGTTAATATTATAACAACAAAACTAATATTATTATGTTTTCTAAGACTAAGAAATATATATTTTTTTAAATCTGTTACTAGTCGTATTGTTTTTAATATTAAAAGCACCAAACTCTATAACAGTCTATATCTGTGTGTCAGACATAAACAGACAAACAAATAAGACCAGACTAACAATGACTATAAAACCGACCCTGTAATACTAGTACACCATCTATAGAGGGTTCAACAGGCTAAAAAAGCACCATGTCAACACATTTACACACAGTTCCCTATCAGGAACTCGAGCTGCGTGGAAAACGCTGCGGGAACACTTCTTGCGTTGTGCTTCATGAAGCCAGTATGAAATCAGTCCAAAGGCGAGACGGAACGTGATAGGCGGGTGACGTCATCGACCAGGAAACTATAAAGCACCCCAAAATCACAGCCGCGATAGCTTCTGTTGTCTTCAGCAAGCGCTCTATGTGTGAATCTGTCCCAGTGTTTTTGTCTGTCTTTAGTGATTGCTAGGCAGGAGTTTTCACTTAAAAAAAAAAAAAACAACAACTATATGTATACACTCACCGGCCACTTTATTAGGTACCCCATGCTAGTAACGGGTTGGACCCCCTTTTGCCTTCAGAACTGCCTCAATTCTTCGTGGCATAGATTCAACAAGGTGCTGGAAGCATTTCTCAGGGAGTTTGGTCCATATTGACATGATGGCATCACACAGTTGCCGCAGATTTGTCGGCTGCACATCCATGATGCGAATCTCCCGTTCCACCACATCCCAAAGATGCTCTATTGGATTGAGATCTGGTGACTGTGGAGGCCATTTGAGTACAGCGAACTCATTGTCATGTTCAAGAAACCAGTCTGAGATGATTCCAGCTTTATGACATGGCGCATTATCCTGCTGAAAGTAGCCATCAGAAGTTGGGTACATTGTGGTCATAAAGGGATGGACATGGTCAGCAACAATACTCAGGTAGGCTGTGGCGTTGCAACGATGCTCAATTGGTACCAAGGGGCCCAAAGAGTGCCAAGAAAATATTCCCCACACCATGACACCACCACCACCAGCCTGAACCGTTGATACAAGGCAGGATGGATCCATGCTTTCATGTTGTAGACGCCAAATTCTGACCCTACCATCCGAATGTCGCAGCAGAAATCGAGACTCATCAGACCAGGCAACGTTTTTCCAATCTTCTATTGTCCAATTTCGATGAGCTTGTGCAAATTGTAGCCTCAGTTTCCTGTTCTTAGCTGAAAGGAGTGGCACCCGGTGTGGTCTTCTGCTGCTGTAGCCCATCTGCCTCAAAGTTCGACGTACTGTGCGTTCAGAGATGCTCTTCTGCCCACCTTGGTTGTAACGGGTGGTTATTTGAGTCACTGTTGGCCTTCTATCAGCTCGAACCAGTCTGGCCATTCTCCTCTGACCTCTGGCATCAACAAGGCATTTCCGCCCACAGAACTGCCGCTCACTGGATGTTTTTTCTTTTTCGGACCATTCTCTGTAAACCCTAGAGATGGTTGTGCGTGAAAATCCCAGTAGATTAGCAGTTTCTGAAATACTCAGACCAGCCCTTCTGGCACCAACAATCATGCCACGTTCAAAGTCACTCAAATCACCTTTCTTCCCCATACTGATGCTCGGTTTGAACTGCAGGAGATTGTCTTGACCATGTCTACATGCCTAAATGCACTGAGTTGCCGCCATGTGATTGGCTGCTTAGAAATTAAGTGTTAAGGAGCAGTTGGACAGGTGTACCTAATAAAGTGGCCGGTGAGTGTATATATTCACATATCTAAATGGCGAGCGAGCAGCAATACAGAAAGTGTGTTCCCCCCCCTGTACTCGTTATCTCACGGGTGAGGATTCACGCGATCTGTTTGTTGTTTGTTTGGGAGTACAGCATGCCTAGTCAGCTCTCGAGGGGGCTGATCGTGAGCATTGCGAGCGTTTTCCAATAAGAACGCTCTGCTCCCGCCGATCACTCTTTGAGGAGAGTGGTTCGGCTCGCGCTCCCCGCGGCTCGGGTCCCGCGTCTGTCGAGGCAGAGCGGCGGCGCGTGTCGTGGGGATCGCGGATGAATCTGACAGCGGGGTTTGAGACGGGCCTCGCCCTATCTCAGCCTTTAACTGTTATATTCAGTGTCTCAGTTCAGGGCTTGAAGCACGCTCTGCGGTTTCTTCTGCCCAGGCTGTGGCATCAATATTGCAACTATCCAGTTCTGAGGAGCTGGATGTTGTTGGTATTAAAATAATAATAATAATAATAATAAATAATAAATAAATTATTATTATATAAAATAAGGGGATAATGAGGACTCTCTACCTCATTTCCCTGAACAGAAATAAATGAGGAGCTTATAGAGGTGCTTACTCATGCTGTAGAAAAATTAAGCATTGAGTGGTCAGCAGTTTGGCAGGAGTTTATTTATAAATATTGTATGAACTATTTTTGCCTTTCCAATTGCAACCTCCACGACGGTGCCTGCCGTTTCCTGGACCTCCACACCGAGGTGTCGAAGTCCTAGAGAAAAACGATTTCATACTGTATTTTTAGTCCTCAGACCTTCACGAAAAATATTTCAATATTGCTGGGGCTTTAATTCACGGTTCTGGGGCGATGCCTAAGCTTAAGAGACGCTTGCAGCCATCTCTCCGCTGTAACGACATCGTCTTTTAAGGCACCGGCTTAAGGTGCTGACCTTAAGAGAGCAGCCAGAAAAATGGAGCGAAACTGGAAGAAAACAAAACTAGAGGTATTTCGGATTTCATGGAAGGAGAGCTCGATTGTTTACAGAGAGGTATTAAAAGATGCTAGAACGGATTATTTTTCAACCCTATTAGAAGAAAATAAACATAATCCTAGGTATTTATTTGAACAAGTGGCTAAACTAACGAAAAAGAAAGCTTCAAGCCCAGAAGTTTCCAAGAAACACAGCAGTAATGACTTTATGAACTTCTTCACTTATAAGATCTATAATATCAGGGACAAAATTATAACTATGCAACCGTCTACTACAGTAGCGCATCAGGGAGTGCATTGTAGTGTCCGTGAGGAACATTTTGATTCATTTGTTGCTATAGGAGAGGAAGAATTTTGCAAACTTGTTAATTCATCTAAATCGACAACTTGTATGCTAGACCCTATACCGACTAAGCTACTGAAAGAGATGCTTCCAGAGGTCATAGATCCTCTTCTAAATATCATTAATTCATCTTTGTCTCTAGGATACGTACCAAAAACCTTTAAGTTGGCTATGATTAAACCGCTTGTTAAAAAAACGCAACTTGATCCGACAGAATTAGTCAATTATAGGCCAATCTCGAATCTGCCTTTTCTGTCAAAGATACTAGAAAAAGCAGTTTCATCACAACTTTGTTCCTTTTTAGAAAGAAATAATATCTGCGAGGATTTTCAGTCCGGATTTAGACCGTACCATAGTACTGAGACTGCTCTCATTAAAGTCACAAATGATTTGCTCTTATCATCCGATCGTGGTTGTATCTCTCTATTAGTGTTACTTGATCTTAGTGCTGCATTTGATACTATCGACCACAACATTCTTTTAAATAGACTAGAAAACTATGTTGGCATTAGTGGAATTGCACTAGCATGGTTTAAATCATACTTATCTGACCGTTTTCAGTTTGTAGCAGTAAATGAAGAGATGTTTTATCGATCACAAGTTCAGTATGGCGTACCACAAGGCTCAGTACTAGGACCGCTGCTGTTCACTCTGTACATGCTACCATTAGGATATATCATTAGGAAATATGGAATTAGCTTCCACTGTTATGCTGATGATACTCAGCTGTATATTTCTTCAAAACCTAACGAAACTTACCAATTCTCAAAATTAACGGAATGCATAGCTGATATAAAAAATTGGATGACCAGTAATTTCCTATTACTAAATTCTGAAAAAACAGAGATTCTAATCATTGGACAAAAAACTGCCACACGTAATAACCCAGAATACTGTCTAACAATCGATGGCTGCTCTGTTAAGTCTTCGTCATCAGTTAGGAACCTGGGTGTGCTCTTTGATACCAATCTTTCATTTGAAAGTCACGTGTCTAGTATCTGTAAAACCGCATTTTTCCATCTTAAAAATATATCTAAATTACGTCATATGCTCTCACTGACAAATGCGGAACAATTAGTTCATGCATTCATGACATCAAGGCTAGATTATTGTAATGCTCTACTGGGTGGTTGCCCTGCACGCTTAATAAACAAACTACAGCTAAAAAACGCAGCCGCTAGAGTTCTTACCAGAACCAGGAAGTATGACCATATTAGCCCGGTTCTGTCAACACTGCATTGGCTGCCTATTAAACATCGTATAAATTTTAAAATATTGCTGATTACTTACAAAGCACTAAATGGTTTAGCTCCCCAGTACTTGAGCGAGCTCTTAACGCATTATAGTCCTTCACGTCTATTGCGATCTCAAAATTCTGGCCAGTTGATAATACCTAGAATATCAAAATCGACTGCTGGCGGTAGATCCTTTTCCTATTTAGCACCAAAACTTTGGAACAATCTTCCTAACACAGTCCGGGAAGCAGATACAGTCTGTCAGTTTAAATCTAGACTAAAAACACATCTCTTTGGCTTAGCATACACATAACACATTATAGATTTCTATAATTCAATGTTAGACTGCATAGTTTAGATCAGCCGGAACCGGGAACACTTCCCATAATTCCTGATGTACTTTCCTGATGTAGAAGGATGGCGTCTACGCTAATATTAGTCTCTCTGCTTATCCCGAGGTTTACCGCGAACCGCCGGATCCAGGCCATATCCAGATCTGAGGAAGGACCATCACATGGACACGATGACAACGCATCCCTGATGAGCCAGCCCCATCAATACTGTGAAGGCCCATGGACACCTCAACACAGTCATCTCCTCACCGGCCGGATGACCCAACCCAACCAGATGAACTGGATAAATATCGTGAAAGTTCTGATCACATCTGACTCCTGACATTATGCTGCCTAACTCATAATCATACACTGTTCGTTCATTGGCCAAAGGAGGACTGGCCCCCTGACTGAGCCTGGGTTCTCCCAAGGTTTTTTTCTCCATTCTGTCACCTGATGGAGTTTTGGTTCCTTGCCACTGTTGCCTTTTTCGCCTCTCTTCGCTTTTGTCGCCATTGGCTTTTGGCTTGCTTAGTTGGGGACATTTAACATTTAATTTTGAATTTAACAATACTATTACAACATTGTTTTCCTGTTATCTCTGTAAAGCTGCTTTGAAACAATTTGTATTGTAAAAAGCGCTATATAAATAAAGGTGACTTGACTTGACTTGACTTAAAAACAGGGACTGCTGGGCGGGTCAGTCCTGGCTGTTGATAAGCTCCTCGCAATGGGCGCAACAAAAGCAGAGCGTCGCGTCTCGTGTTCCCCCTGCAAACAATGGGACCAGACGTGACACTCTCAGATGAAGTTTTTGGGTTATAACTGATCTAAGGATAATTATTATAGCCAAGTGGCTTCATCTAAAAAAAATTTTTTTAAAAGTAGTTCTGACGCTACCGCCGTCAGGATGTTGAGGGTAGTCTCCACCGTGAGAGGAATGAGTTCACCGCATCACAAGGTGCCCATTCTCTCTCTGTGCCCTCAGGGGCCCAATCTACCAACCCTGCCTTTATGCCGGGCCGTAGACGGTCCCAGCGAGCGCGTTCCCGAGGGACGCTCGCCCCTTAAAAAGCAGAGCGTCGCGTCTCGTGCTCCCCCTGCAAAACAGTGGGACCAGACGTGACACTCTTAGATGAAGCTTTTGGGGTATAACTGATCTAAGGATAGTTATTATAGCCATGTGTCTTCATCTTAAAAAAGAAAAAAAAAAGGGTAGTTCTGATGCCACCGGTGTCAGGATGCTGAGGGTGGTCCCCACCGTGAGAGAAAGGTGTTCACTGCATCAGACGGTGCCCATTCTCTCACGGTGCCCTCAGGGGTCCCTTCTGCCAACCCCGCCTTCGTGTCGGGGCGTAGACAGGCCCAGCGAGCGCTTTCCCGAGGGACGCTCGCCCCCTCTACAGAGTGTCGCGTCTCGTGCTCCCCCCCTGCAAAACAGTGGGACCAAGCGCGGCACTCTCAACCGAAGTCTTCTGGCCATAAGACTGATCTGAGGACAGTCATTATGGCCAAGAAGGCTTTGTCTAAGAGGTCCTGACGCCACCGGCGTCGGGATGCTCACGGTGCCCTCAGGGGTCCCTTCTGCCAACCCCGTCTTCGTGTCGGGGCGTAGACGGGCCCAGCGAGCGCTTTCCCGAAGGACGCTCGCCCCCTCTGAGGAGGGGTTTAGAGCAGTCAAACCAGTCGTTCCCTGCCGGTGCACCATTTCAGGGCGCTGTGTTTGCTGCTCAAAATATTCCAGAGGCCAGCCTCGAGAGGCTGGTACCCTTTGTAGATTTCCTGGCAGAGTGCAAAAGCCTTCCATGATTATCTCTGTGGGTCCTGCAATCGTTAGTAAGAGGTTATGCTATTCAGTTCAGATCTCATCCAATTCGATTCAGACGGGTCCTGCCCACCGTGGTAGGCCCCAAGCAGGCTCTGGTAACGGAACAGGAGGTGAAAATGCTCTTGCAAAAGGAGGCTATAGAACGGGTTCCTCCTCCCTGCAAGGAGTCAGGTTTTTACAGCCGATGTTTCATCGTTCCAAAGAAGGATGGGGGGGTTGCGTCCAACCTTAGATCTGTGCCCGTTTAATCGCTAGCTCGATTTCTAGATGCTGTCTCTCAAGCAGAGTGTGTTACAAATCAGATACGAGGACTGATTTGTCACGATAGATCTAAAGGACGTGTTTTTCCACATTTCCATCCTTCTGCAACATAGGAAGTTCCTGAGGTTCGCTTCTGGGGCCGAAGCATACCAATATCGTGTTCTTCTATTCGGTCTAGCTTCACGAGTGAAACTGGACCAGTTGCTCACTGTAAAACGGTTTCAGAGACTGTTGGTTCTGATGGCAGCAGCGTCCAACGTTATACCTTGTGGCCTGCTGTACATGAGGCTATTACAGTGGTGGCTCAGGACCAAGGGGTTCTCCCCGAGGGGAAACCCACTCCACACGATCAGAGTCAGGCGGCGTTACCTCCGTGCTCTAGTCGTGTGGAAAGAACCTTGGTTCCGGTCCTAAGGACTTGTTTTGGGAGCTCTTTGTCGTCGTATAATGCTAACGACAGATGCTTCCCTCACAGGTGGCGGGGCGAGCATGAGTGGTCGTCCAGCCCAGGGTCTGTGGTAGGACCATCATCTATCATGGCATTGAATTGTCTAGTAGTTTTGGCAGTGTTTCACTGAAACACTTCCTCCCAGACCTGAGAGGCCATCATGTTCTTGTCCGGTCAGACAACACATCGGTGGTCTCCTATACATATATATCACCAGGGAGGTCTGCGTTCGCGCCCGTTTTACAAGCCGGCTCACCAGATCCTTCTATGGTCCCAGGGAAACCTTCTTTCATTGAGGGCGATTTACATCCCAGGGTATCTAAATCAGGGGGCGGACATCCTGTCGAGGCAGGGGCCGAGGCCCGGGGAATGGAGACTCCTTTGGAAACATTTCGGTCGTGCCGAGGTAGACCTGTTTACATCTCGGGAGACATCACACTGTCTACTGTGGTTCTCTCAAAGCCATCCAGCCCCTCTGGGGTTGGACGCTATGGTACAGGCGTGGCCGAGGTCACGTCTGTACGCATTTCCCCTGATTGCTCTGCTCCCAGGAGTTCTGGAGAGGGTTCGCCGGGACAGGGTCAGTCTACTGTTGGTAGCCCCATACTGGCCGGCTCGAGTTTGGTTTTTCGGACCTAATATCTCTCCTCGTCGGCTCTCCTCTGGAGATTCCGATCAGGACGGACCTTCTCTCTCAGGCGAGCAGGTCGATCTTTCGCCCCTGCCCAGAGTTATGGAAATTGTGGGCTTGGCCTCTGAGGGGCTCTGGTCTCTCGACTGAGGTCGTTGAGACCATCCTTCACTCCAGAGCTCCGGCCACTAGGAAATTATATGTTCTGAAGTGAAAGCTTTTCACTTCTTGGTGTGGGGAACACCTGATGGACCCAGTTAACTGCCCTGTGGGTGCAGTGCTGGAATTCCTGCAGGAGCGTTTCTCCGCTGGGTTATCCCACTCCACACTGAAGGTGTACGTGGGGGCCTTATCTGCTTTCCATGTCCCTTTAAGTGGATCTTCTCTGGGGAGACACCCATTCATATCTTGTTTCCTTCGTGGCACTTTGAGGCTGAGGCCAGCAGTTTGCACGAGGGTGCCGACCTGGGATCTGGCCATTGTTCTAGAGGGCCTCTCCCTTGCTCCTTTCGAGCCCATTGAGGAAGTCTCTGAGAAGTTCATTACTCTCAAGACTATATTTTTGCTTGCTATCTTTCTTGAAGAGAATTGGGGATATTCAAGCTCTCTCGGTTTCTCCCTCGTGCTTGGAATTTTCGCCCGGCATGGTAAGGCTTTCCTCCATCCAAGACCGGGCTATGTTCCTAAGGTTCCAACTAATGTTGTTAGGCCTATTGTTCTGCAGGCTTTCTGTCCTCCTCCTTTTCTGATGTCGGACCAAGAGAAACTTAACCTCCTCTGCCCGGTTAGGGCTTTAGACGCCTATGTCCACAGAGCTGCCCTGTGGAGAAAATCTGAACAGTTGTTTGTCTGATTTGGGCCACCCAAGAAGGGGTGTCCTGTGTCTAAACAGAGGATGAGCAAGTGGGTGGTCAAGGCCATCTCACTTGCTTACGAGTCGGCCGGTCAGCCTTCACCTTTGGCTGTTCGAGCTCACTCCACTAGGAGTATGGCTGCTTCCAAAGCTCTTCTGTCAGGAGTTTCACTTCAGGACGTTTGTGATGCGGCAGGCTGGTCCTCACCGCACACATTCGCCAAATTCTACCATCTTGACTTTGGCTCCACTCCAGGGGCGCAGGTGCTTTCGTCAGCTTGTGCGCCTTGATTTCACACGACAGACACTTGCTCGCATGGCGACGTGGGTTTTTGCGTTCCCGCAGCGTTTTCCACGCAGCTCGAGTTCCTGATAGGGAACGTCTCCGGTTACGTATGTAACCTTAGTTCCCTGAAGGAACGAGACGCTGCGTGTCTTTACCATACTCCCTGCATGCCCGAAATCACTTGCCTCAGACTTTTTCAGAAGCTATCGCGGCTGTGATTTTGGGGTGCTTTATAGTTTCCTGGTCGATGACGACACCCGCCTATCACGTTCCGTCTCGCCTTTGGACTGATTTCATACTGGCTTCATGAACTACAACGCAAGAAGCGTTCCCGCAGCGTTTTCCACGCAGCGTCTCGTTCCTTCAGGGAACTAAGGTTACATACGTAACCGGAGACGTTCTCCATTGTAGACAGGGTTTTCAACAATTAAATGTGTATGTTAACAACAGCACTAAACTAACGTATTGGCACTGTATAAAAACACTCAATCTCTCACGATTACGTCTGAATAAAAAAAAATATCACACACATCTCCAATTTATCTTCCTGATTTTAGTGTGAACAGAAAACAATCCAGCATCTTTTGTTCGTTACTTACTTTTAACAGCTGATCGTCTTGGCTTTTTCGGGGCTGATGTCTGTGGCACGTCTCTCGAAGACCCATCAGCAGAAGCTTTTGCGTCCGCATGGAACACCACAGCAGCTTTACGTTTCAGCCTATTTTTCGGTTTTGCCACTATGCCCTTCAAGCCATCCTTGCCCGCATCATTCGCACATTCAGACACACCAACCGCACTCACCACGTTTGATAATCCTTCTGGAAATGCACATGTTAACCCTCTGGGGTCTGAAATCACGCCGGCGTGATTTGCTCCCTTTTTTTCTTATCAGTGCAAAAGAGACTCAAAATACTCTGTTGATTTTGATCTTACATTTAAGTGTTATACATCATTAGATCCTGTTAAGTGTCTATTTTTTTTGTGGATACTCGCAATAAAAACAAAGTGTTGTGCTTTTCGCCAAATAAAGAAAAACGAACATGATGCGAGTTCTGCGTTCTCTCTGTCTGTGAAGTCCATTCTGAAACACGTCCTAAGATTAACTGTAACTCCGCGAATACTTGTCACACAGGCACGAGAGATTTTTCTTTATGAAGCTTGAATTCTCTTCTTTTAAATGAAGTAATTTATATAAAAAACAAATACTCACAGTTTATGTAATCCGTTTGAAACCAAGGAGAGGTCCAGTTTTTTCTTTCTCCCCTCATTATTTTTAATGAGTTGAGGCCGCCACGCCCCCGGCGCTATTCACATGTAAATAGTTTAGGTGATCTATATGCATCGCACACGCCCCCGATCAATGCCATGAAAACACAAAGTTTCTTCATGAGATTCGCTGATAGTTCATCGCGTTTTGAGGATGGCACAGCGGGCACGCTACTCCGGTAAAGAGGCCGCCAGATGATTCTGTACAGCGAGGAAGAATTCACCTTTTTTCCTCAGAGGAAGATTATTGCAACTCAAGACGACAAACGGCTGCATTTTGAAGAGAGAATTGATCCCGCCGAGGATACAAGTTCGGAGTAAGTGTTATATTGTTTAGTGTTATATAATTATTTTTCTGATCATATAGAACTCATGTTTTCAGACTATATTTAGCTTAGTATTGCCTTACAATATAACATTCGTGTACATGCTCAAGTGTAAACTTTCAATATGATAACGTTACTCTCTAAACATTTGTATATTAAATATATTTCACTCAGTTTTGATTAGCTTATGCGTAATGTAGCTTATTTGCGAATATCTGCTTAGGTGTAGCCTCAATATAATGTGATTTAGTGCAAATATATTTCAGCTTCCGGTAAAATACTGTCTAAATACTAGACATTATATTTTTATATATAAATGTTCTGTTTTGGTTAGCCTATGACACTGCTTATCCTGCTAAAATACTGCACAGATGATTGTGAATACAGGTGTAAATGTTTGAAATGCTCTAAATGCGCGCGGTCTATACGTTATGGCCCATCAGCAGATTCTCGCGGTGTATGGCCCATAAATAGATATTTCTCCGTCCTATGGCCCATCAAGAGATATACATTGTGCGCCCATTAATTGCCCACAGTTTACTTTGGATTATGTATGCTAACAGTTTTTGTTGTTGTTGTAGGATTGTGTCTGCATCACGCTCTCCTTCTCCAGCACCGCAGAGGAGCACGCAGGTGTCGTTCAGTTCTCAGTGCGATCGAGAATCATACTGAGTAAGTGCACAGACGTAATATTTACAGATGAAATGTAATTGTGTTTACATCGTCATAATATACAAGTACCCATTCTTGTGTGAAATTACAAAAACTTTTTGTCTTTTTTTTTATCCATGGCCATTAGTGATTGATAATGATAATAATACAGCTTCTTTGATTGTGTTATCAGCAAATATAAATGGATGGGTATATGTAGAATTTTATACAGGTATCCATCAAAAGTTTGCAAACTTTTTTAATGTTTTAGAAGTCTCTGATGCTCATCACGTCTGCGTATATTTGATTAAAAAACAAACAAACAAAAAACCCAGTAATATTGTGAAATAGTATTACAGTCTAAAATAGCCTAACTGTATATTTTAAAATGTTATTAATTTCTGTGATTCATCATTACTTCAGTCTTCAGTGTCACATGATCCTTCAGAAATCATTCTGATATGATGATTTATTTTAAAAAAATCAATGTTGAAAACAGTTGTGCTGCTTAATATTTTAAAAAATATAAAAAATAGTAATGTGTTCTAGGAATTACAATAAAACAGATTGAAAAACCAAACCTTTGCATCTCCTGTCATTCTTTGTTCAGGTTGCCTCACAGCACATTGATGGGGGCATTAGCCTTTGGGGGAGTGTCTTTTGTCTCCCCTGGTGTGAATCTCATTAATATTCATGGCCATTGACACTCCCACGCATACAGCAGTGCTGACACAAAAACTGACTTACAAAATTTTAATTGTTATATTGTTGTTTGTGAAAGAGTGGTCAGAATGATTTTCACATCATTTTGTAGTAAAAATTCTAGCCTACAAGAATAGTAACTCAAAAGTCTTGTGGACAACTGTTCAGTATGTGTTATATGGCCTTATTGCGGTGACAATTTTTTTCCCAAAACTTACTAACCACGCATAATATTTTTTTTCTATAAAATGCAAACATGTACATCTATTTTGCTCACATATTATTGTAGCAGAGTTTGTGCTGAATACAGCCAAATTACATGTTGTCCAATGGTATGTTGTAAGTAGCTGAAATAAGCACAAATGTCAGAGCATGTCAAAACACCTCAAAGGCCTTAAAAACACCTCAGACCCCAGAGGGTTAAAGTTTTAAAATAATTCAACAAACCATAACACTGTATACTAATATAAATGTTTGATAAAGACGAATTACAAAAGCAGTTACCAAGGGGCGTAACGTTAGCGCTCGCGCTGTCACCCTGAGCTGTATGCACTAACGCAGAGATAGTCACCCGTTTCGGCCCTGGTAAAAACAAAAACACAAAGAAGATAAGACATTTTTTACATATCCACAACACCGTTTAAAAACGTGTGTAACAACATAACATATGCACCGTCACGCCTCCTGGTAAAAAACAAAACAAAACATGATTATCCATCACACAGACACACACACAATATACAACATTTAAACATAATCATACGTACCACTGGCCTGATTCAGGAAATTAAGCTCCTCAACAAGAGATGAGATTCAAACTATCACCATCTGAAGCATGCAGATAAAACCTTAAGTAACGCAATAGAACAGCAACTCTCATATAAATAAATAATGTTTCTTAACAATGTTACTAAATAATAATAAAAAACACATACTGTTAAGACTGGCTTCCATCTTCTTGCACTCACGTTTTCCCCACAACACAATCTGGCTTGGAAAATAGTTTGAGAGCGAGGAAAAACTGTGGATGCGCCTGACGCGAGACACTAGTACGCTTCAGTAACTGCGTTCGCGTTCTACACAAATTTATACACGCAGCTTTTGGCGAAGTGTGAACTCAGGCCTCCCCAGCAGACAGAATACACACGGACATAACACCTATCGCTCAGGTAGTGGTCAATAAACAGGAAGGCCATGGGCAGACACCTTTCTTTCACACCTCCAACCCAGGATGTCACCGCAGGAGGATGTCACACGGCGCCACGCATACTAGACACGCAGACGCCAACCCCGCTACCCATCATAAATCAGAAGCGCTGGTTTTATGATACAAGAATTCTGTCAGTCATGAGCGACATGGGGCCATAAATCAGTCAAAAAATTACACATGGTCTATGTTAACACTTCTCATATTTTACCCAAGGAACATATTTCTGCCCAAAGCGTTCTTGAACATTAACTTGATATACGATCAGATTGTCTTCTTTTAATGTCATATTAGCCACACTGAAGTCCATATTTGACCCAAGGAACACATTTCTGGCCAAAGAGTTCTTGAACATTAACTTGATATACGATCAGTTTTACTTCTTTTGATGTCATATTAGCCACACTGAAGTCCATATTTGACCCAAGGAACATATTTCTGGCCAAAGAGTTCTTGAACATTAACTTGATATACGATTTGATTGTCTTCTTTTGATGTCATATTAGCAACACTGAATTCCATATTTGACCCAAGGAACATATTTCTGGCCAAAGAGCTCTTGAACATTAACTTAATATACAATTAGATTGTCTTCTTTTGATGTTATTTTAGCCACACTGAAGTCCATATTTGACCCAAGGAACATATTACTGGTAAAAAAATCCTCGATCTTGAACTTTCTATATATGCTCATAGACTCCTACTGATGCTGCCTAAGTCATTTAGAAGACAAAATATCTGACCTTTTGAACTCATTTCTGGTCAAAGGGTCTTCAAAAAATGTCTACAATTATAGACTCCTTCTGATGTTAAATCAGCCATACAGAGGTTCCTTTTGGAACTACTGATCATATTTCTGGCCAAAGAGTTCTTGAACATTAACTTGATATACGATCAGATTGTCTTCTTTTGATGTCATATTAGCCACACTGAAGTCCATATTTGACCCAAGGAACATATTTCTGGCCAAAGAGTTCTTGAACATTGACTTAATATACAATTAGATTGTTTTCTTTTGATGTTATTTTAGCCACACTGAAGTCCATATTTGACCCAAGGAACATATTACTGGTCAAAAAATCCTCGATCTTGAACTTTCTATATATGCTCATAGACTCCTACTGATGCTGCCTAAGTCATTTAGAAGACAAAAAATCTGACCTTTTGAACTCATTTCTGGTCAAAGGGTCTTCAAAAAATGTCTAAAATTATAGACTCCTTCTGATGTTAAATCAGCCATACAGAGGTTCCTTATGGAACTACTGATCATATTTCTGGCCAAAGAGTTCTTGAACATTAACTTGATATACGATCAGATTGTCTTCTTTTGATGTCATATTAACCACACTGAAGTCCATATTTGACCCAAGGAACATATTTTTGGATATTTCTGGATACAGAATCCATAGGGAACTACTGAACATATTTCTGGCCAAAGAGTTCTTGAACATTAACTTAATATACAATAAGATTGTCTTCTTTTGATGTCATATTAGCCAGACTGAAGTCCATATTTGACACAAGGAACATGTTTCTGGCCAAAGAGTTATTGAACATTAACTTAATATAGAATCAGATTGTCTTCTTTTGATGTTATATTAGCCACATTGACTTCAATGTGGCTAATATAACATCAAAAGAAGACAATCTGATAACATCTAATATAACATCAAATGTGTTCCTTGGGTCAAACATGTACTTACATGTTTGACCCAAGGAACACATTTGATGTTATATTAGCCAAACTGAAGTCCATATTTTACCCAAGTGTAGTGAAGTGCCGCTGTTTGTTGACGTCCTCTCTGTAGAGTGAGACTCCGCCCTAGATGCACGCAGGTGATCAGCATTCAATTCATTGATAATAATTAAGGTAATTCCTTCCAAGGGGTATATTAAGGTGGCGGTGTTGTCACCAGAGCTTGCGTGAATGTGCGACCGCGTTCTAGCACGTCATTATTGTTGCGACTGTCTGGTGCTCTGGCTGAGGTTCTGGGCTGTTTGCAGAAAAGCACACGTTGTGCTGAGGGTTGCATGCCTGGCAACACACGCTGTTTTCCGGATACCACCGGTTCGGTATGAATTGCATTCAGCATTGGGGGTGTATTGCTGCTTGACTTCCTGCGTATCATTGGGCTTTTTCATCTCTTGCCGACTGGATGAGTGGCGCGATCTCCGCATGTTTGGTGAATTGATCTGCCGTTTTAAGGGCACTTGAAGACTACACTTGCCTGCTCTAGGACTTGCCGTCGTCGCTGCTGTTCTGTTCCTATTAATGTTTTTGTTTTGTTTTTTTCTCATCAGTATGCTTCCGTGTAGTTGCTCACGTGTGAGCACGCTTCCGCACTGCTGATGTATTCTGTTTTTGTTTGAGTTATTTTGCTTGTGTAATTCTGTTTTGTTTTTCTGTGTAATTTACCTTTTGTGTTTTTTTGGGTTTGCTTGTTGAGTTATCAATTTGTTTGGTAATTGGTGTTTTGTTTTCTTAGTTTTGGGTGCTGTTTTGTGCTTTATTTGTATTATAAATATTGTTTATTTTCTTTGCTCACTGTGAGATTATCCCCGACTGGTCCCAAGGAAAAAGAGGGATTGTGAGTGGTAACCGGCCTGGGGAGATTGTTCCTGTTGGTCCGTAGCGATCCATTCACAATCACTGACACTGAGCGCAGGTTTGAGTGGATTGCGGAGTGTTTTCCTTTTAGTTACGTATATTATTGTATGTCTCGTATGTTGTGTCCTGTATATTGGGTACCCATAGGTGAGGATAATTGTTTGATTTATTGTTTTGTAATTCTTTATTTCTTGTGTTTCAGGCACCGTGAGCCCGGAGCAGGGGGGGCTAGTTGTCCAATTTTGGTGGCGGGTCCTGATGAGACTCAGTGTGTGGTCTGCAATCCATAGTGATTGGTCTTGGTTGACGTGATTTGAGTGTGACGTGTAATGCACGTGTGGGTGTTCTTTTACCCTCGCTGAGACTAGCGACGTCTGGCACTAGCTCGTCCTGCTTCGGGTGATCACGAGTCCTGTGAGCTGTTTATTGTGTGATGTTATAATTGAACCTAACTGACTGGCATGCCAGTATTTTATCTTTGTCTAAATAAAGAATATATTTTTGTATTTTTCCATATCCACGTCTCAGAATATTTATGTAGGGGAAACACCGAACCTGTGTGTCTTTAATAGGACACTTCCCTGGCTTAGCGACCAGGGTGGCGTAGTCGATTTTTCTCTCTGTCTTTCTCTTACTCTCTCTCTATCCTCCCTCTCTTGTACTGCCTGCCACACAAGGAACATATTTCTGGCCAAAGCGTTCTTGAACATTAACTTAATATACAATTAGATTGTCTTCTTTTGATGTTATATTAGCCACACTGAAGTCCATATTTGACCCAACGAACATATTTCTGGCCAAAAAATCCTCGATCTTGAACTTTCTATACTGACTTTTACTGATGCTTCAAAAGTCATTTAGAAGACCATTTCTGACCTTTTGAACTTATTTCTGGTCAAAGGGTCTTCAAAAAATGTCTAAAATTATAGACTCCTTCTGATGTTAAATCAGCCATACAGAGGTTCCTTATACTGATCATAGTTCTGGACAAAGAGTTCTTGAACATTAACTTGATATACGATCAGATTGTCTTCTTTTGATGTCATATTAGCCTTCACTGAATTCCATATTTGACCTAAGGAACATATTTCTGGCCAAAGAGTTATTGAAAATTAAGTTAATATACAATTAGATTGTCTTCTTTTGATGTTATATTAGCAAAACTGAAGTCCATATTTGACCCAAGGAACGGTCTCGGTTACTTCATTGTAACCTTGTTCCCTGAGAAAGCGGAACGAGATGCTGCGCTGCTTAGCACATTGGGAACGTCTTTAATCGTGACCTGCTGTGAATATAGTGTGTAAACACGTCGATAGGATCGACCCGGAGGTAATATAGCCTCGGTCGGTGACGTCACCAGCGCTCCCGCGACACGAGGCTATAATTAGATGAGCCACAGGTGCATCGTCAGGATATTTTGTCTGAAGAGCAGTCCTGGGACATCATCAGCACGGCAAAGTAGCGCAGCATCTCGTTCCGCTTTCTCAGGGAACAAGGTTACAATGAAGTAACCGAGACCGTTCCCTTTCGAAAGCTACAGTCGATGCTGCGCTGCTTAGAGCATTGGGAACGTGAATGCCCACGCCGCCGTGCTTGAGGGTGTCTGGACTCCTTACGGTTGTGTAGGTGTGCTCACAAGAACGCAAGAGAGCCCTAGACATTAGCTTGTGATGTTAACTCAAGGACGTGAGAGCCCGGAGTGGAATGAACATCCAAACCATAAAATCTTTATGAATGTGCGGAGAGGACCAGCCTGCCGCATCACAAACAAATTGTAAGGGGGAGCACCTCTTGCCAAGACAGCAGAGGAGGCGAACCCTCTGGTGGAGTGAGCCCTAAGACCCGTTGGCGAAGCTTGGAAGCCGCGAAGCCGCGCGCCTCATAGGCAAGAGCAATAGCATCCCCGACCTAATATGACATGGTCTGCATTATGCATTATGTTTAGTGGCAGCAGCACCCTTGTTGCTGCCCCCATAACAAACGAATAGTTGCTCTGACATACGGCACTGGCTGGTGCGGTGGACGTAAGTCTTAAGAGCACGGACTGGACACAGTCTGTGAGATCACTCCTGCTCCGGCGTCATGAACGGCGGAGGGCAGAAGGCCTCAAGAGTGACCGGATGTACAGCCGAGAAAGGTACCTTAAGCAGGTAATCAGGATGAGGACGCAAAATCACTTCCACCATTCCTGGGGCAAAGTCTAAGCAGGATGGTGATATCGACAGAGCCTGACTCTAGAGGTTCAAAGGTGGTCTCAACCAGACCCTCGAGGACTATAGCTAAGTCCCATGAAGGGATCTTGGTTCTTACTGGTGGCCTCAGTCGTCTGGCCCCATGAATGAAGCAAGCGAGCAGAGGATGTCTCCCGAGTGGCACCCCGTCAACCAAGGCGTGGCAAGCCGAAAGAGCGGCCACATAAACCTTGAGAGTGGCGGGGCATGTGCCTGTTGATCATTTTTCCTGCAAGAAATCCAGAACTGAAGCAATCTGGCAGTTGACTGGATCTGCATTATGTACAACACATCACCTTTCAAAGACACCCCATTTGTTGGCATAACTCTTTCTAGTGGAGGAAGCCCTAGCATTTAGAATGGTCTCAATAACGGTAGGCGAAAGCCCAGTGTCCCTCAGTTGGTACCCATAGGAGGCCAAGCATGAAGGTTCCACAGGTCGGGCCTGGGATGGAATTCATGCCCTCCGCCTGAGACAGAAGGTCCCTCCTCTTCGGAATCGCCCATGGCGAGCCGCCGAGGAGAGATATTATCTCTGAGAACCATACTCTGTTCGGCCAACGCGGCGCAATCAGTAAGAGGCAAGACCCTTACTGGCGAACTCTGGCTAGAACTCCCGGGAGCAGAGCCACTGGAAGAAACGCATACAGGCACATTTTGGACCATGAGTGCGCCATAGCATCCAGACCCAGGGGGGCTGGGTGACTCAGAGAGAAGTAGAGCGGACATTGCGCTGTCTGCTGGGAGGCGAAGAGGTCCACCTCTGCTTCATAAAATCTGGTCCAGATCTGTTTTACTACATCCAGGTGGAGTTTCCATTCCCCGTGTGTAATTTCTGTCTGGTCAGAAAATCCGCTTCCACATTCAGATGCCCTGGAATGTACACTGCCCTGAGTGACAGGAACTTCTCCTGGGCCCAGAGAAAATCTGTCTCGCTATTCTGTTCAGATTGCATGAGCGTAGACATCCCTGGTGATTTTGTAAGAGACTGCCGCTGTGTTATCCCCCCGCACTAGGACAGCCTCTCAACTGAGGGAGAAAATATTTTGGGGCCAGAAATACATATTCCATCAACTTGAGACAATTGATTTGCCAGTCAAGATGATGCCTCCCCAGATCCCCTGGGCTGGACGACCACTTAAGACCGCTACCCAGCCCGACAGGGAGGCGTCTGTCGTTAGCATTCTGCGACGGCAAGACGCACCAAGAGTGGGACCCAAGGTTAAAAACCGGGGTCTGAACCACGTAGAAAGGGAACGAAGCCACAGCGCGTAACCCTTACCATAAACATGGATTTTAGAAAGTTCACGAAGCGTTCAGCGCGTGACTTACCATAAACATGGATTTTTAGAAAGGACACGAAGCACTCAGCGGGTGCTCTTGCCTTTATTTGCCCTTGGGGATTGTATAGTGATTTTGAGCCACAACTGAAGTGGTCTCATGTGCAAAAGGCCCAGAAGGAACCTTGTGGACGCAGCTGCCATGAGACTTATGTATTGTCTTGACCTAGCCAGATGTTGCTTTAGGGTGTTTAAAAATGGTCTTGACACAAGCGGGGAACAGTTGTGCCCCCAATGGTGACAGAGTCCCATTTAACCCCCAAGCACGTTACCCTCTGGGGAGGAGAGTGAACGCATATCTTGGCGTTGCACCTCAGCCCCATATAGAGAAGATGAGCGAGGATCGATCTAGATGTCGAAATGCAAGCTCTTGAGACTGGGCCAGTATGAGTCAATCATGAGTCAATCATGTAACATGGCTAGGTCGAATGGAAGGACCCAGAAATGGTAAGTTGCACCAAAGCAAACATCAGGAACTTCCAGTGTTGTGGCAATATTTCTATATGAAAAATATGCGTCTTTTTGAGATTGACCGTGAAGACCCAAACACGATGTTGAATTTACAATACGATCTTCTTGATAGTTAGCATCTTGAACTTGAGCGTTCTAATGGAACGGTTCAAGCCTCAAAGATCTAAAAACGGACGCAGTCCCCCATTTTTGTGGCAGCAGATGCGCCTATTCCTGTTTCATGGTAGTGGGAACCACACCGTTAAAACGAGGAGGGCAACATTCCTTTTTACTGTCTTCAGGACACAAAAAGAGATACCCGGCAGTAGCTTTTCACGCTGCCAAAGTCTCTTTAATACTTCCTGTTAGGGGAAAGTTAAACGTTCTTCGTCCTGGACAATAACAGAAAACAAAAAGAACCTTCAACATTTCGCTGGAAACCACTGCCTGCTGCCAGAGGTGGGTCACCAGAGGTGGCAAGGATGCTACAGTGGTTTCAAAAGGGCTGCTGAGCGGCTGCTGAGCTGAGTGACGAGCCGATCCCCAGTCTTTACGAGGGGGAACGCAACCGGCCATACTCTGCTTTGAGCCCCCCTTTTCTTTATCAGATCAGCTTGATATGCCTGCAACACTGCCATAGTGTGTAAAGAAGCACCAGTCTGACTCCCACCAGCGAGGATGTTACATGACTTGGCTGGGAGTACTGACGACTTAAATGACGATGAGCCCCAGAGGAGAGATAGCCCGTGAGCGTCTCTTCGGCCTGGCGCATCATCGTGAACCACATGCCCCTGCACCCACAATAGTCTAATAAATTGACGTAGAGGGCACAAAGATGCACGAAAAATAAGGTTTTCCCCATGCACAAATTAACGTCATGGAGATCCTCAAGGAGGGCAGTTTAGCTCTAATCTGGCCACAGCACGAGTCACCACCTTGAGTAACCGCTCACACGCTTTATAATAACGAGAGAAGTGCTCGGAGGCGGTACTCTAAAAGTCAATCATTTTTTTAGATGGCTTTTTCAATATTTAATTCCTCAGAATTAACTGTGACCAAAGAACAGCCATGACAATAGATTAGTAGCATCTGATATATTGCATTGAATATCTGATTTCTCATATATTATCATAATTCATTAGAAATAAATACAGCCAAATATCAATCAGACAAGCAAACACGGTCTGAATGACAGGCTGTTTAAATCTTTCATATGATCAGCCTAGTGCCTGTAACACAGCCATGGTGAACAGCGCAGTACCAGCATGACCCGCTGAAAATACATGTGATAATGCGATCCCAGGGGAGAGAAAACCCGCGAGCGTCTCTCCGATCTGAGGCAGCGTCATATAATCGCGTGCCTTCGATAGTCGAATTGGTCGACGTCGAGGGCACAAAGACACGTCATATTTATATTATATATATATCTTTATTTATAAGCTTTGAGTGTTTTATGCAACTTTTTATGGGAGTGTTTTATGGGACGAACGATCGCCCCGAGCAGTTCTCCTTTATCATCGCGGGAGGAACGCTCGGAGGCGGCGAACTCACGAGATTCAATGTCCTCTACCCGAGCCGAAGAAGCGCCGAGGCACGCTTCGGTAGTCAAGCAAAAGGACATCGCGATCTGGAAAGAGCCATGTTCAAACGCAAGGGCAGCATGCTCTTTCCCCAAACAAACAAAGCAGTAAGCGTGTGTATCCAGTTCTGACATCGGACGAGAACATGGAGGGACACAGCGCTTTCTCTGTTGACTCATTTCTCTTTCTCTTTAACTTTTTCTAAACTCTTCTTAGATGGTTGAAAAATGAGAAAGAGAAAATCTGCACACTGTCAGTGATAAACTAAATAACTCCTAACAAAGATCTGTAGTAGATAGAGATAAATGCTTGCAAACCAAACACAGAGAGGTCTCTGAAGACAAAAAGACCTGACGATGCACCTGTGGCTCATCTAATTATAGCCTCGTGTCGCGGGTGCGCGCCGGTGACGTCACTGACCGAGGCTATATTACCTCCGGGTCGATCCTATCGACGTGTTTACACACTATATTCACAGCAGGTCACGATTAAAGACGTTCCCAATGCGCTAAGCAGCGCAGCATCGACTGTAGCTTTCGAAAGGGAACACATTTCTGGCCAAAGAGTTCTTGAACATTAACTTGATATACGATCAGATTGTCTTCTTTTGATGTCATATTAGCCACACTGAAGTCCATATTTGACCCAAGGAACATATTTCTGGCCAAAGAGTTCTTGAACATTAACTTGATATACGATTTGATTGTCTTCTTTTTATGTCATATTAGCCACACTGAATTCCATATTTGACCCAAGGAACATATTTCTGGCCAAAGAGTTCTTGAACATTAACTTAATATACAATTAGATTATCTTCTTTTGATGTTATATTAGCCACACTGAAGTCCATATTTGACCCAAGGAACATATTTCTGGTCAAAAAAATCATCGATCTTGAACTTATTTCTGGTCAATGGGTCTTCAAATTTTTTTTAACTATATAAACTTATAAACTCTTTCTGATGTTAAATCAGCCATACAGAGTTTCCTCATGGAACTACTGAACATATTTCTGGCCAAAGAATCCTCGATCTTGAACTTTCTATACATACTTATAGACTCCTACTGATGCTTCAAAAGTCATTTAGAAGACCATTTCTGACCTTTTGAACTTATTTCTGGTCAAAGGGTCTTCAAAAAATGTATAAACTTACAGACTCCTTCTGATGTTAAATCAGCCATACAGAGGTTCCTTATGGAACTACTGATCATATTTCTGGCCAAAAAATCCTCGATCTTGAACTTTCTATACATAATCATAGACTCCTACTTGATGCTTCATAAGTCATTTAGATAATGTTCAAACACTCTGAGAAACAAAATATATAAATATAAGTATATAATAACTTATATGGCTGGTTAACATCAGGAGGAGTATGAGGAGAAGTTTATATAGTTTTTTATCACTTTTTGACAAGGAATAAGTTAATTTTTCATATATGGACTTCTAAATGAAGCATTTCTGATGCTTCATTTAGAAGTCCATATATGAAAAAAATTTAACTTTTTTCTTGTTAAAAAGTGATAAAAAAAACTATATAAACTTCTCATACTCCTCCTAATGTTAACCAGCCATATAAGTGGTTATGAGAATCTATGGAGAATCTATGGAGAGTATATGAGAATCTATGGAAAGTTTAAGATGAAGTACTCTAGGGACAGAAATATCGAAGCAGGTCAAAATTGCGAACTCTGTATGGCCGATTTGACATCAGAAGGAGTCGTCCCGGGTTACGTTCCCTGTTCCCTGTTTCCCTGAAGGAACGAGACGCTGCGTGAAAACGCTGCGGGAACGCTTCTAGCGTTGTGCGTCTTGAAGCATAGTATGGAATCAGCCAATGGCGAGACGGAACGTCACGAGTGACGTCATCGACCAGGAAACTATAAAGCACACCCATAAACAAGATGGCGACAGCTTCTGGAAAGTCTGAAGCAAATCGATCAAGGGAATGCTGGGAATATGGCAACGACACGCAGCGTCTCGTTCCTTCAGGGAACTAGGGTTACATACGTAACCCGGGACGTTCCCTATCAGGAACATCGAGCTGCGTGAAAACGCTGCGGGAACGCTAATACCCACGTCGCCATAAGAGCAAGTGACCGACTGTGTGAATCACGGATTAAATTCAGCCGAAAGCACCTGCGCCCCAGGGGTGGAGCTAAGGTCTAGGTCATAAAACCTGACGAAAGTATGCGGTGAGGACCAGCCTGCCGCATCACACACGTCATGAAGAGAAACTCCTGACAATAAGGCTTTGGAAGCCGCCATACTCCTGGTAGAGTGAGCTCGGACAGTCAAAGGTGAAGGCTGACCAGCCGACTCATAAGCAAGTGAGATGGCCTCGACCACCCACTTGCTCATCCTCTGCTTAGACACTGGAGACCCCTTCTTAGGTGGTCCAAAACAAACAAACAACTGTTCTGAATTCCTCCACAGGGCAGCTCTGTGGACATAAGTATCTAGAGCCCGGACAGGGCAGAGCAGATTAAGTTTTTCCTGATCTGACGATGTAAAAGGAGGAGGACAGAAGGCCTGCAGAACTATAGGTCTGGCCACATTGGTAGGGACCTTAGGGACATAACCTGGCCTGGGGTGGAGAAAAGCCTTCACCATCCCAGGCGCAAATTCCAAACACGAAGGAGCAACCGAGAGAGCCTGAATATCTCCGATTCTCTTAAGAGAAGAAATGGCAAGGAGAAAAATAGTCTTTAGAGTAACGAACTTTTCAGAAACTTCTTCAATAGGCTCAAAAGGAGCTAGGGAAAGACCTTCTAGAACGATGGCCAAGTCCCACGCTGGCACCCTCGTGCGGACTACAGGCCTCAGCCTCAAAGTACCACGGAGGAAACGAGTTATAAACGGGTGTCTCCCCAAAGAGACTCCACTGAAAGGGACATGGTAAGCAGCAAGTGCCGCCACAAACACCTTTAGTGTGGAGGGGGATAACCCTGAGGAGAAACGCTCCTGCAGGAACTCCAGCACTGCACCCACTGGGCAGTTAACTGGGTCCAACAGGTGTTCTCCACACCAAGAAGTGAAGAGCCTCCACTTCAAGGCGTATAACTTCCTCGTGGAAGGAGCTCTGGAGTGAAGGATGGTCTCAACAACCTCGGTTGAGAGACCAGCACCTACTCCTGGGAGCAGAGCAATCGGGGGAAAGGCGTACAGGCGTGACCTCGGCCACACCTGTACCATAGCATCCAACCCCAGAGGGGCTGGATAACTGAGAGAGAACCACAGTGGACAGTGTGATGTCTCCCTGGACGCAAATAGGTCCACCTCGGCGCGACCATACGGCATCCACAGGAGCTCCACCACCTCGGGGTGGAGTCTCCATTCCCCGGGCCTCGGCCCCTGCTTCGACAGGATGTCCGCTCCCTGATTTAGATACCCCGGAAGATAAATCGCCCTCAATGAAAGGAACTTCCCCTGGGTCCATAGAAGGATCTGGCGAGCCAGATTGTATAACGGGCGAGAGCGCAGACCCCCCTGATGGTTTATGTAAGAGACCACCGATGTATTGTCGGACCGGACAAGAACATGATGACCTCTCAGGTCTGGTAGGAAGTGTTTCAGAGCCTGAAACACAGCCAACATCTCTAGACAATTTATATGCCATAAACGATGATGGTCCTGCCACAGACCCTGGGCTGGGCGACCACTCATGATCGCCCCCCAGCCTGTGAGGGAAGCATCTGTCGTTAGCGTTACACGATGACAAAGAGCTCCCAGCACAGGTCCCTGGGACAGAAAACAAGGAACCCTCCACATGACCAGAGCACGTAGGCAGCGCCGCGTAACTTTGATCGTGCGGAGGGGGTTTCCCCTCGGGGAGAACCCCTTGGTTCTGAGCCACCACTGTAATGGTCTCATGTACAACAGGCCGCAGGGAATAACATTGGACGCTGCTGCCATCAGACCCAGCAGTCTCTGGAACTGATTCACAGTGAGCAACTGGCCTAGCTTTACTCGTTTTACGGCTGAGAGAATCGATGTGATGCGGGCCGGCGACAGGCACGCCCGCATTGCTACTGAATCCCATAATACCCCCAGAAAAGATGTCTTCTGTGATGGAGATAGAACACTCTTCTTGGCATTCAGCCTCAACCCCAGTTTCTTTATGTGCGCGAGGACGACATCTCGATGCCGAACCGCTTGTTGTTGCGATTGAGCTAGAATCACCCAATCGTCTATGTAGTTCAATATACGAATGCCCTGGAGTCGCCGTGGAACTAGCGCTGCATCCATGCATTTCGTGAACGTGCGGGGAGATAGAGCTAGACCGAATGGAAGAACACGATATTGGTACGCTTCGCCCCCGAAAGCGAACCTCAGAAACTTCCTGTGTTGCGGAAGGATGGAAATGTGGAAGTATGCGTCCTTCAGATCTATCGTGACAAACCAGTCCTCGGACCTGATTTGTGACACGATTTGCTTTAGCGTGAGCATCTTGAACTTGAGCTTGGCTACAGCACGGTTTAATAGGCGCAGATCTAAAATTGGACGCAACCCCCCATCCTTCTTTGGAACGATGAAATATCGGCTGTAATAACCTGACTCCTTGCTGGGAGGAGGAACCCGTTCTATAGCCTCCTTTTGAAGGAGTGTTTTCACCTCCTGTTCCAATACCAGAGCCTGCTCGGGGCCCACCACGGTGGGCAGGACCCCGTTGAATCGAGGAGGAGGAGATCTGAACTGAATGGCATAACCCCTCTCTATCGACTGCAGAACCCACTGAGATACTTTTGGAAGACTTTTCCACTCTGCCAGAAGATCTACTAAGGGTACCAGCCTCTCGAGGCTGGCCTCTGGAATATTTTGAGCAGCAGACACAGCGCCCTATAACGGCGCACCGGCAGGGAACAACTGGTCTAACTGCCCTAAGCCCCTCCTCAGAGGGGGCGAGCGTCCCTCGGGAAAACACTCGCTGGGCCCGTCTACGCCCCGTCTTAAAGGCGGGGTTGGCAGAAGGGACCCCTGAGGGCACCGTGAGAGGACGGGCACCGTCTGAAGCGGTGAACACCTCCCTCTCACGGCGGGGACCACCCTCAGCATCCTGACGCCTGTGGCGTCAGGACTTCTTTTTAGACGAAGCCTTCTTAGCGACAATGACCGTCCTCAGATCAGTCTTGCCGCTGGAAGGTTTCGCCTGAGAGTGTCGCGTCTGTTGCCACTGTTTAGAAGGGGGGCCACGAGATGCGACGCTCTGCTTTTGTTGCACCCTATGTGAGGAGCTTGTCGACGGCTTGGTCTGCCCTCGCCCAGCAGACCCTGAGATACTAACTTTAAGTGGGAGGAATTTTTGAAAAGCCGCAGCTTGTTTCTTTCCTTCCTGAAATTTATCTATAACCACATCTACTGCGTCACCAAATAGACCAGATGGAGAAAGTGGAGCATCCAAAAGAAAAGCTTTTTCTTTATCCTTCATATCAGAAAGGTTCAACCACAAGTGCCTCTCTGCGGCCACCAAGGCTGCCATAGTACGGCCCATCATTTTGGCCGACTCCTTGGTGGCACGCAGAGATAAATCTGCAGCCTGACGCAGTTCGCGAACCACGTCAGAGCTGACCTCCTCACTCTCACTCATATCTTTTAAAAGATCAGCTTGGTATGCCTGCAAAATGGACATAGTATGCAGACACGCCGAAGCCTGACCAGCCGCCGAATAAGCCTTGCCCACCAAAGCCGAAGTATTTCTGAGAGGCTTGGTGGGCAACGCTGGTGCCTTAAGAGACGAAGAAGACTCAGCAGAAAGATGGCTAGCTAGAGTCTCCTCCGCCTTGGGCATCGCCCCATAACCATACAACTTAGCCCCCGATACATTCGAATAAGTGGATGTCTGGGGGCTAAACACACGATAAGAGGCGGGTCTCTTCCACGACTTCGACACCTCAGTGTGGAGGTCGGGAAGAAACGGAAGGCACCGCCGTGGAGGTTGAGCACGGGAAGGCAAAAATCGCTCATCAAGCTTGCTTTTAAAAACACACTCCTGCCTAACAGCTGGCCACTCAATGCTTAGTTTCGAAACCGCACGAGTGAGCACCTCCATAAGCTCCTCATATTCAGGGGAATGAGATGACGAATCCTCAATATCCCCTGTTTCAACACTAACAACATCCAGCTCCTCGGAACTGGATAGTTGCAGCATTGGTGCCTCAGCCCGGGGGGAAGAAACCGCAATGCGTGCTTCCACACCCGAAACTGAGGCACTGGAACTGGCAGGTAAAGGCTGAGATAAGGCAGCGCCCGTCTCAAACCCCGCTGACAGATCCATTTGCGATCCCCACGACAGGCGCCGCCGCTCTGCCTCGACAGAAGCGGGACCCGAGCCGCGGGGAGCGCGAACCGAACCACTCTCCTCGAAGAGTGATCGGCGGGAGCGGAGCGTTCTGATCGGAAAACGCTCGCAATGCTCACAATCAGCCCCCTCGAGAGCTGACTGGGCATGCTGCACTCCCAAACAAGCAACACACAGATCGTGTGTGTCCCCACCCGTGAGATAACGAGTACAGGGGGGAGCACACTTTATATATTGCTGCTCGCTCGTCATAATAATATATGTGAATATATATCGTTTTTTAAGTGAAAAACTCCTGCCTAGCAATCACTAAGAACAGACAAAAACACAGTTTGGACAGATTCACACACAGAGCGCTTTGCTGAAGACAACAGAAGCTGTCGCCATCTTGTTTATGGGTGTGCTTTATAGTTTCCTGGTCGATGACGTCACTCGTGATGTTCCGTCTCGCCATTGGCTGATTCCATACTATGCTTCAAGACGCACAACGCTAGAAGCGTTCCCGCAGCGTTTTCACGCAGCTCGATGTTCCTGATAGGGAACTATAAGTTTATGATAGTAAAAATCCTTTAAGGACTCTTACTGATATACTCTCTACCTGATATAACATTACGAGAAGTCAGTCTGTATGATAGTGAGTTAATGTTCATGGACTCTGGCCAGAAATATGTTTAATGGGTCAAAAATAGACATTGGTATGGATGAAGTAAGAAGGAGTCTATGAGAATGTATAGAAAGTTCAATGTTGAGTCATCTAGGCCCAGAAATGAGTCGAGAAGGTCAAAAACAGACTACTGTCTGGCTAATATAACATCACAACTAGTCAATCTGTATGGATAGAATAGCAAGTTAATGTTTTAAAACTCTTTGGCCAGAAATATGTTTAGTAGGTCAAAAGGGACGTCTGTATGGCTGATTTATCATCAGAATGAATCTATAACTTTATATAGTTTAAACATTTTGAGGATCCTTTGACAAAAAAATAAGTTCAATAGGTCAGATATGGACATATAATGAAGCTTATGAAGAATCAGAATGAGTCTATGAGTATGTATAGAAAGTTCAAGATCGAAGATTCTTTGACCAGAAATATTTTCCTTGGGTCAAATATGGACTACTTTATGCCTGACATTACATCAGGAGGAGTCAACGATTATGAATAGAAAGTTCCATTTCAAGTACTCTTTGGGCTGAATAATTTTCAGAAGGTCTAATATGAATTTTTGTCAGGCTGATATAACATCAGAAGACAACAATCTGAATGTATTCTGTTAATCTTTATGGAGTCTTTGACCAATAATATGTTCAGTAGGTAAAATATGGATTTCTGTATTGCTGATTTATCACCAGAAGGAGACTCTAAGTTTAGAATATTAAACAAAAACTTTTTGAGGAATATTTTTCCAAAAATATTTTCAATTGGACAAAAATGGACTACTGTATTGCCTCACAACATCACAAGAAGTCAATCTATGTGTATAGTAAGTTAGTTTTAAGGACTAATTGGACTATATATATATATATATATGTATAAGAAAGTTCAAGTTCGAGTTCTCTTTGGCAAAAAATCTGCTGGGTAGGTCAAATATGGACTAAGATAACATCACAAGAAGTCAACCTGTACATATGGTGTTAATGGTCCCCTTTCGTTAGAACTCTTAGGCCAGAAATATATTAATTAGTTTGAAAAGGGAGCTCTAAATGGCTGATTTAACATCAGTAACATCAGGGGTTTTGGGCTCAGTTTAGCTCCTCCTAAATGGCACAAGGCAGGCCCAGCTCAAAGGAGGAAGCTGGTAGTCAACGAGGTGCGAAAGCAGGAGGAGAGGATGAGGAGTATAAAGGCCATTTCCCAGGCCAAGCAGGGAGAGTGGATGAGATGTGAGAGTGTGGAACAACGCAAAATGGGCTGGCAAGACCTTTGGTCAATGGAAGAGAGTAGGATCAGTTTCCTTATTAGGTCAACATATGATGTTCTACCATCACCGCAGAACCTAAACCTCTGGGTAGGAGAGGATCCCTGTTGTCCTTTGTGTTCATCACCTGCCACATTAAGGCACATTTTGACAGGATGTAAGGTGGCTCTTAGCCAAGGTCGGTTTACTTGGCGCCATGACCAAGTATTGAGATGTTTGGCTTTAGCATTGGAAGGCAAGCGTAGTATGACCAATAAGTTGCCGCCTGTTCTAGCAAAACATTACACGCAGAAGACAACATTCCTCCGCCCAGGCGAGCAACCACCAAGAAAAGGTGTTAACACCAATTCTCGGCCAGGACAACTGGAAGCTGCTATGGACTGGAAGATGCTGGCTGATCTTGATCAACGGCTTATTTTTCCACATGAGATTGCCACCACTAACCTACGACCAGACATTGTTTTGTGGTCTGGATCAGCACGCATTGTTCAACTGATAGAGTTGACAGTGCCATGGGAGGATGCTGTAGATGAGGCATATGAGAGGAAGAAACTGCGGTATGCTCATTTGGCCACTGATGCAGAACAGCGAGGATGGAGAGTCCAGGTTTATCCAGTGGAAGTGGGTTGTCGAGGTTTTGTGGCACACTCTACAACCCGGTTCCTCAGAGACGTCGGATTCAGCGGCCAAGAGTTGCGTCGCACAGTAAAGAACTTATCTGAAGCAGCAGAAAGGAGCAGCAACTGGCTGTGGTTGAGACGGAAAGATTCTAGCTGGCAAGGTACAGGCCGCCACGCTACGGTATTGTAGAATTCTTGAAAAACTTGAAGAGTCTGTTGGTTTATTTGTATAGGTTGTATAGTATAGGTTGTATAGTATACTATACAATTTGTATAGGTTGTATAGTATAGAATGACGGGTGGTTGGGCAGATATTGTGTTTTGCGGTAGGTGGTATGCCATACGGAACCGTTGCCACTGTAACTGCTTTAACGCACCAGTGGGGCTCGACAGCCTTAGTCAATCGGGTTGGCGCGTATGGTTGGGTTGCGGAGAGATTGTGAGATTGTGGTTAGGTCTCAGCAGCAGGAGGGATGTAGAGCTCAGTAAGCTGGGCTGAGTTGAGTGGGGGACGGAGGGGGGTGACTCTGGGACGCCAGAGTCACTGTCGAGCCCTCTTGAGGTGTCGTGGGCTAGTCGACGAAACACTGAGGACGGAAGGTGCCCACTTGAAGACCCTAGAGATGTCCCCTACTCGGCTCAATCCAGACGGTTGTCGTGCTGGTCCACTAGGGAGACCACACTGTAGTTGCAGCCGTCGTGTGTGCTGACGCGCCAAGTACACTGCAGCCGTTAACGCCGGACAGAAGGGGAGTCACAACCTCATATGGAAAGAAGCGTAAATGGATGGAGAAGCATAGTTTACTGTAAAGCTACGTCTTAGTGTTGCTTATCTTGGCGAAAGCCGAGTACAAATCAGCATGAAGTTTTAACATCTACTCTCGTGTAATGGAAATCAGAGTGTGTCTTAAAAAAGTTTAAGTTTACTTTCCTTGGATCATCAGAACTGACTCATTCCGTTGTGCAACGAAAAGATAACATAAGTCCTTTTGCACTGCATTGCACACACGATCTAACGATGTGCACTGAAGAATATCAAATAAGCTATGCTCATTCCCATATGCATTGAAGAAATAACATTGCTATCTCTTCGTTGCAACAACGGAATGAGTTAGTTATTGTTAATCCATTGTTATAAATTCTTTTTTACAATAATTTTCCTTCAAATGTTTAGTTATGTTAGTTTCAGTTGCGATAAGATGCGAAAGCAAATATGTTGTTTGTTTCTTTTTCATTGAGCAGTGGAATAAGTTTGATTTCATATGCAATGGAATGCAACTGCAAAAGTTTTATCTTTTCAATGCACATCGGAGTGAGTTAGTTCTGGTATGCATTGCACTGCATATTGCATAGTTGTGCATAAGTCCATAATTGCATAGTTTAAATGTTATTTTCCAATGCACAAATCAGATTGTTTGTGCAATGAAATGCAACAACACATATGTTTTCTTTTTTTGGACAAAGGAATATGTTATCTTCAACGCTAATTCTTATATCGTTTGTGCAATGCAATGCAACAACACATTTGTTCTCTTCTTTAATGCACATTGAAAATAGTTAGTTCTGGTATGCAATGCAATGCAACAAGTTTATGCTTATATGTTATTTTTCAATGCACAACGTTAGATCGTTTGTGCAAAGCAATGCAACAACACATATGTTTTCTCTTTAATTCACATGGTAATGAGTTAGTTCTGGTATGCAAAGCAATGCAACAATTGCATAGTTTAAATGTTATTTTTCAATGCACAACATTAGATCGTTTGTGCAAAGCAATGCAACAACACAAATGTTTTCTCTTTAATTCACATGGGAATGAGTTAGTTCATTGAAACGTGCTTTGCTTATGTTAAACATTGCTTCAACGCTTATTCTAGCATCGTTTGTGAAATGCAATGCAACAACATAATATGTTATCTCTTTAATGCACATGGGAATGAGTTAGTTCTGGTATGCAAAGCACTGCAACAATTGCATAGTTTAAATGCTATTTTTCATTGCACGACGGCAGATATTTTGTGCAATGCAAGGCCACAACATATTGGCCTATGTTTTCTCTTTAATGAACATGGGAATGAGTTAGTTCTGGAATGCAATGCAACAATTGCATAGCTTATTTGTTATTTTTCAAAACACAACGTCAGATCGTCTGTGCAATGCAATGCAACAACACATGTTTTCTCTTTAATGCACATGGGAATGAGTTAGTTCTGATATGCAATGCAATGCAACAAGTGCATAGCTCATATGTTATTTTTCAATGCACAGCGTTAGATCGTTTGTGCAAGGCAATGCAACAACACATATGTTAGCCCTTAATGAACATGGGAATTGTTCTAACATCCAGATAGTTCTGGAATGCATTGAAATGGAATAAGTGCGTAGCTATCATGTTAGAGTTTCATGAACCATTAGATCATCTGTGCAATACAACAGCACGCATGTTTTTTTTAATGCACAATGGAATGAGTTAATTAGGGCATACTTTAAAATGCAATATGTGCTTATATGTTATTTTTCATTTCACAAAGTTTGATAGGTTGTGCAATGCAATGCAACAACAAATGTTTTCTCTTTATTGGACAAAGGAATTAGTTAATGCACTTGCATGGCTATGCGCTGTGCTTTAGAAGTTAAACATTGCTTCAACGCTAATTCTAATATCGTTTGTGCAATGCAACAACATGTTATCTCTTAAATGCCATATTTCTGGTCAAAATTCTTGAACATTAAATTAGATCGTTCAGATTGTCTTCTTTAGATGTTATATTATCCACAATGAAGTTCATTTCTTACCCAAGGAACATAATTTTGGTCAAAGAATCCTCGAACTTGAACTTTCTATACATAATCATAAACTCCTACTGATGCCTCAAAAGTCATTTAGAAGAACCATATCTGACCTTTTGAACTTTTTTCTGTTCAAAGGGTCTTCAAAATTGTATAAACTTATAGACACCTTCCGATGTTAAATCAGCCATACAGAGATTACTTATGGAGCTATTGAACATATTTCTGGCCAAAAAGGTCTCTAACATTAACTTCATATATTATCAGATTGTCTTCTTTTGATGTTATATTAGCCACACTGAAAGTTCATATTTGACCCGAGGAACATATTTCTGTCCAAAAAATCCTAGATCTTGAACTTTCTATACATACTCATACACTCCTACTGATAATTGCTAAGTCATTTAGAAGACCATAGACTCCTTCTGATGTTAAATCAGCCATACAGAGGTTCCTTTTGGAACTACTAAACATATCTCTGGCAAAAGAGTTCTTGAATATTAACTTGATATACGATCAGATTGTCTTCTTTTGATGTTATATTAGCCACACCAAAGTGCATATTTGACGCAAGGAACGTATTTCTAACCAAAGAATCCTCGATCTTGAACTTTCTATACATACTCATAGACTCCTACTGATACTTCCTAAGTCATTTAGAAGACCATATCTGACCTTTTGAACTTTTTTCTGTTGAAAGGGTCTTCAAAAAATGTATAAAAGTATAGACACCTTCTGATGTTAAATCAGCCATACAGAGGTTCCTCATGAAACCTACTGAACATATCTTTGGTCAAAGAATTATTGAACATTAACTTAATAAAAGAATCAGATTGTCTTCTTTTTATGTCATATTAGCCACACTGAAGTCCATATTTTACCCAAGGAACATATTACTGGTCAAAAAATCCTCGATCTTGAACTTTCTATACATACTCATAGACTCCTACTGATGCTGCCAAAGTCATTTAGAAGACAAAATATCTGACCTTTTGAACTCATTTCTGGTCAAAGGGTCTTCAAAATAATGTATAAACTTATAGACTCCTTCTGATGTTAAATCAGCCATACAGAGGTTCCTTATGGAACTACAGATCATATTTCTGGCCAAAGAGTTCTTGAACATTAACTTGATATACGATCAGATTGTCTTCTTTTGATGTCATATTAGCCACGCTGAAGTCCATATTTGACCAAAGGAACATATTTCTGGCCAAAGAGTTCTTGAACATTAACTTAATATACAATTAGATTGTCTTCTTTTGATGTTATATTAGCCACACTGAAGTCCATATTTGACGCAAGGAACATATTTCTGGTCAAAAAATCCTCGATCTTGAACTTTCTGTACTTACTCATAGACTCCTACTGATGCTTCCTAAGTCATTTAGAAGACCATATCTGACCTTTTGAACTTATTTCTGGTCAAAGGGTCTTCAAACTATATAAACCAATAGACTCCTTCTTATGTTAAATCAGCCATACAGAGGTTCCTTATGGACCTACTGAACATATTTCTGGCCAAAGAGTTCTTGAACATTAACTTAATATAGAATCAGATTGTCTTCTTTAGATGTTATATTATCCACACTGAAGACCATTTTTTACCCAAGGAACATATTTCTGGCCAAGAAATCCTCGATGTTGAACTTTCTATACACACTCATAGACTCCCACTGATGCTTCAAAAGTCATTTAGAAGACCATTTCTGACCTTTTGAACTTATTTCTGGTTAAAGGGTTTTAAAAAAATGTATAAAATGATAGACTCCTTCTGATGTTAAATCAGCCATACAGAGGTTCCTTATGGAACTACTGATCATTTTTCTGGCCAAAGAGTTCTTGAACATTAACTTGATATACGATCAGATTTACTTCTTTTGATGTCATATTAGCCACAATGAAGTCCATATTTGACCAAAGAAACATATTTCTGGCCAAAGAGTTCTTGAACATTAACTTAATATACAATTAGATTGTCTTCTTTTGATGTTATATTAGCCACACTGAAGTCCATATTTGACGCAAGGAACATATTTCTGGTCAAAAAATCCTCGATCTTGAACTTTCTGTACATACTCATAGACTCCTACTGATGCTTCCTAAGTCATTTAGAAGACCATATCTGACCTTTTGAACTTATTTCTGGTCAAAGGGTCTTCAAACTATATAAACCAATAGACTCCTTCTTATGTTAAATCAGCCATACAGAGGTTCCTTATGGACCTACTGAACATATTTCTGGCCAAAGAGTTCTTGAACATTAACTTAATATAGAATCAGATTGTCTTCTTTAGATGTTATATTATCCACACTGAAGACCATTTTTTACCCAAGGAACATATTTCTGGCCAAGAAATCCTCGATGTTGAACTTTCTATACACACTCATAGACTCCCACTGATGCTTCAAAAGTCATTTAGAAGACCATTTCTTACCTTTTGAACTTATTTCTGGTTAAAGGGTCTTCAAAAAATGTATAAAATTATAGACTCCTTCTGATGTTAAATCAGCCATACAGAGGTTCCTTATGGAACTACTGATCATTTTTCTGGCCAAAGAGTTCTTGAACATTAACTTGATATACGATCAGATTTACTTCTTTTGATGTCATATTAGCCACAATGAAGTCCATATTTGACCCAAGCAACATATTTATGGCCAAAGAGTTCTTGAACATTAACTTAATATACAATTAGAATATCTTCTTTTGATGTTATATTAGCCACACTGAAGTCCATATTTGACCCAAGGAACATATTTCTTGTCAAAAAATCATCGATCTTGAACTTTATAAACATACTAATAGACTCCTACTGATGCTTTAAAAGTCATTAAGCAGACCAAATCTTACCTTTTGAACTTATTTCTGGTCAAAGGGTCTTCAAAAAAATGTAAACTATATAAACTTATAAACTCTTTCTGATATTAAATCAGCCATACAGAGGTTCCCTATGGAACTACTGAACATATTTCTGGCCAAAGAATCCTGGATCTTGAACTTTCTATATATACTCATAGACTCCTACTGATAATTCAAAAGTCATTTAGAAGACCATTTCTGACCTTTTGAACTTATTTCTGGTTAAAGGGTCTTCAAAATATGTATTAAATTATAGACTCCTGATGTTAAATCAGCCATACAGAGGTTCCTTATGGAACTACTGATCATATTTCTGGCCAAGGAGTTCTTGAACATTAACTTGATATACGATCAGATTGTCTTCTTTTGATGTCATATTAGCCTCACTGAATTCCATATTTGACCTAAGGAACATATTTTTGGCCAAAGAGTTCTTGAAAATTAACTTAACATACAATTAGATTGTCTTCTTTTGATGTTATATTAGCCACAGTGAAGTAGAAAGACTCCTTCTGATGTTAAATCAGCCATACAGAGATTACTTATGGAGCTATTGAACATATTTCTGGCCTAAAAGGTCTCTAACATTAACTTCATATAATATCAGATTGTCTTCTTTTGATGTTATATTAGCCACACTGAAAGTTCATATTTGACCCGAGGAACATATTTCTGGCCAAAAAATCCTCGATCTTGAACTTTCTATACATACTCATAGACTCCTACTGATAATTCCTAAGTCATTTAGAAGACCATAGACTCCTTCTGATGTTAAATCAGCCATACAGAGGTTCCTTTTGGAACTACTAAACATATCTCTGGCAAAAGAGTTCTTGAATATTAACTTGATATACGATCAGATTGTCTTCTTTTGATGTTATATTAGCCACACCAAAGTGCATATTTGACGCAAGGAACGTATTTCTAACCAAAGAATCCTCGATCTTGAACTTTCTATACATACTCATAGACTCCTACTGATACTTCCTAAGTCATTTAGAAGACCATATCTGACCTTTTGAACTTTTTTCTGTTGAAAGGGTCTTCAAAAAATTTATAAAAGTATGGACACCTTCTGATGTTAAATCAGCCATACAGAGGTTCCTCATGAAACCTACTGAACATATCTTTGGTCAAAGAATTATTGAACATTAACTTAATAAAAGAATCAGATTGTCTTATTTTGATGTCATATTAGCCACACTGAAGTCCATATTTTACCCAAGGAACATATTACTAGTCAAAAAATCCTCGATCTTGAACTTTCTATACATACTCATAGACTCCTACTGATGCTGCCAAAGTCATTTAGAAGACAAAATATCTGACCTTTTGAACTCATTTCTGGTCAAAGGGTCTTCAAAAAAATGTATACACTTATAGACTCCTTCTGATGTTAAATCAGCCATACAGAGGTTCCTTATGGAACTACAGATCACATTTCTGGCCAAAGAGTTCTTGAAAATTAACTTGATATACGATCAGATTGTCTTCTTTTTATGTTATATTAGCCACACTGAAGTCCATATTTGACGCAAGGAACATATTTCTGGTAAAAAAATCCTCGATCTTGAACTTTCTATGCATACTCATACACTCCTACTGATGCTTCCTAAGTCATTTAGAAGACCATATCTGACCTTTTGAACTTATTTCTGGTCAAGATGTCTTCAAACTATATAAACCAATAGACTCCTTCTTATGTTAAATCAGCCATACAGAGGTTCCTTATGGAACTACTGAACATATTTCTGGCCAAAGAGTTCTTGAACATTAACTTAATATAGAATCAGATTGTCTTCTTTAGATGTTATATTATCCACACTGAACACCATTTTTTACCCAAGGAACATATTTCTGGCCAAGAAATCCTCGATCTTGAACTTTCTATACACACTCATAGACTCCTACTGAGGCTTCCTAAGTCATTTAGAAGACCATATCTGACCTTTTGAACTTATTTCTGGTTAAAGGGTCTTCAAAAAATTTATAAAATTATAGACTCCTTCTGATGTTAAATCAGCCATACAGAGTTTCCTTATGGAACTACTGATCATATTTCTGGCCAAAGAGTTCTTGAACATTAACTTGATATACGATCAGATTTTCTTCTTTAGATGTTATATTAGCCACTCTGAAGTCCATATTTGACCCAAGGAAAATATTTCTGGCCAAAGAGTTCTTGAACATTAACTTGATATACAATTAGAATATCTTCTTTTGATGTTATATTAGTGTCACGTTTTGATGTGTTCTGTTTAGTTTTGTGATCTCGTTTCCCCCTGTCTATTGTGTTTTTGGTTTAGTCCTGTTAGTTTTCCCGCTTCTCGTTTGTGTTCAGTTTCATCACCTGTGTTTAGTTAATTATCTTGTTAGCCTCAGTTCTTTTAAGCCCTATGTTTTCCCTCAGTGTTTGTTGGTCGTCGTCATTTTATGGTTGTGTAATTTGAGTTCCCTGAAGTCCTGGCATTTGTTGTTTTGGTTCCTGTATGTTTAAAGAAATCTACTTTGTTAATAAATCTACTATATTGAAGCTCCACTCGTCCTCGTCTTCAGCTACCTGCACACAAACCTGACAGAACGACCAACCTTACAATAAAAAAGACGAAGATGAGCCAGAGGAGATGTCACCGGAGGAAAAAGGTGAAACCAATCAACACACCCCTCCTCTTTCAAGGTGAAAGCTCCCTTGAAGATTATGCGGGGCGGTATATGGATCTCTACGGTGACGTGACGTTGGAAGAGGAAGAGTTGACGCAAAGTTTCTGGGGTGGATTAAAGGACCCGCTTGCCCAGCTGATTCTGGTGAAAGATCTCAATCTGTCATTTCTGGAGTTCGTTGATCACACGCTATGGGTGTGTGGATCGAACTACGTGGTAGAGGATCTCCCCCTTCAGCCTATTTCAAGTCCGGTCTATCCTGAGCCCGTTGTCAATCTGCCAGAACCAGAACCCATAGTCTGCCCATCCGAAGCTGAGTCCGTCACCTGTCCGCCAGTGACTGAACACGCAGCACGTGAGTACATCCAAGAAGACACTGCGCTGATGGTCATGTCTGCAGCGATTCTTTGTGTGTGGGCTACACACGCATCAGTTCCAGCCCATGAACCCAGCCCAGCCGAGCCCTCAACGCTGGTTCCGTCCAGCCACGTCCAGCCAGAGCTTCACGTCAGCCACGTCCAGCCAGAGCTTCACGTCAGCCACGTCCAGCCAGAGCTTCACGTCAGCCACGTCCAGCCAGAGCTTCACGTCAGCCACGTCCAGCCAGAGCTTCACGTCAGCCACGTCCAGCCGGAGCTTCACGTCAGCCACGTCCAGCCGGAGCTTCACGTCAGCCACGTCCAGCCGGAGCTTCACGTCAGCCACGTCCAGCCGGAGCTTCACGTCAGCCACGTCCAGGCAGAGCTTCTTTCGACGCTGGTCCCGTCCAACCTAGAGCTTCCTTCGCCACTGGTCCCGTCCAGCCCAAAGCTTCCTTCGCCGCTGGTCCCGTCCAGCCCAGAGTTTCCTTCACCGCTGGTCCCGTCCAGCACGGATCCTTCGCCTTCACCGCTGGTTCCGTCCAGCACGGATCCTTCACCGCTGGTTCCGTCCAGCACAGATCCTGAGCCTTCACCGCTGGTCCCGTCCAGCACGGATCCTTCGCCTTCACCGCTGGTTCCGTCCAGCACGGATCCTTCACCGCTGGTTCCGTCCAGCACAGATCCTGAGCCTTCACCGCTGGTCCCGTCCAGCGCTGATCCTGCGCCAGAGCCCGCTGATCCTGCGCCAGAGCCCGCTGATCCTGCGCCAGAGCCCGCTGATCCTGCGCCAGAGCCCGCTGATCCTGCGCCAGAGCCCGCTGATCCTGCGCCAGAGCCCGCTGATCCTGCGCCAGAGCCCGCTGATCCTGCGCCAGAGCCCGCTGATCCTGCGCCAGAGCCCGCTGATCCTGCGCCAGAGCCCGCTGATCCTGCGCCAGAGCCCGCTGATCCTGCGCCAGAGCCCGCTGATCCTGCGCCAGAGCCCGCTGATCCTGCGCCAGAGCCCGCTGATCCTGCGCCAGAGCCCGCTGATCCTGCGCCAGAGCCCGCTGATCCTGCGCCAGAGCCCGCTGATCCTGCGCCAGAGCCCGCTGATCCTGCGCCAGAGCCCGCTGATCCTGCGCCAGAGCCCGCTGACGTCAAGTCTGTCCCTGTCCCTGAGCCTGTGTCGATCCCGGAGATTGTGTTTGTCCCTGAGCCGGAATCTATGTTTGTTTCTGTATTTGTTTCTGTTCTCATGACTGTGTCTGTGTTAATGTCTGTCCCTGAGCCAGTGTCTGTCCCTGTCCCTGTCCCGGAGCCTGTCCTTGACCCGGTGTCGGTCCCAGAGCCTGAGCCTGTGTCTATCCCAGAGTCTGAGCCTGTGCCGGTCCCTGAGTCTGAACCGAGGTCTACACCGCCCTGGCCGCCCGAGGGGTCTGCACCGCCCTGGCCACCTGAAAGGCCTGATCCGCCCTGGCCGCCCGAGGGGTCTGCTCCGCCCTGGCCACCCGAAGGGTCTTCACCGCCCTGGCCACCTGAAAGGTCTGATCCACCCAGGCCGCCCGAAGGGTCCACACCGCCATGGCCGCCCGAGGGTCCGACAGCTCCGCCGTGGCCACGCCCACGTCCTGTTCCGCCCTGGTCACGCCCACGTCCTGCTCCACCCTGGTCACGCCCACGTCCTGTTCCGTCCTGGTCACGCCCTCGTCCTGCTCCGCCCTGGTCACGCCCACGTCCTGCTCCGCCCTGGTCACGCCCACGTCCTGCTCCGTCCTGGTCACGCCCACGTCCTGCTCCGCCCTGGTCACGCCCACGTCCTGCTCCGCCCTGGTCACGCCCACGTCCTGCTCCGCCCTGGTCACGCCCACGTCCTGCTCCGCCCTGGTCCCCTGACCAGCCTGCTCCGCCTGGACCGTCCTGGAGTCCAGGATGCCCACCCTCCCACCCCTTTGGATGTTATACGGCGCGAGGACGCGCCTTCGGGGAGGGGGGAGGTACTGTCACGTTTTGATGTGTTCTGTTTAGTTTTGTGATCTCGTTTCCCCCTGTCTATTGTGTTTTTGGTTTAGTCCTGTTAGTTTTCCCGCTTCTCGTTTGTGTTCAGTTTCATCACCTGTGTTTAGTTAATTATCTTGTTAGCCTCAGTTCTTTTAAGCCCTATGTTTTCCCTCAGTGTTTGTTGGTCGTCGTCATTTTATGGTTGTGTAATTTGAGTTCCCTGAAGTCCTGGCATTTGTTGTTTTGGTTCCTGTATGTTTAAAGAAATCTACTTTGTTAATAAATCTACTATATTGAAGCTCCACTCGTCCTCGTCTTCAGCTACCTGCACACAAACCTGACAATTAGCCACACTGAAGTCCATTTTTTACCCAAGGAACATATTTCTGGCCAAGAAATCCTCGATCTTGAACTTTCTATACATACTCATAGACTCCTACTGAGGCATCCTAAGTCATTTAGAAGACCATATCTGACCTTTTGAACTTATTTCTGGTTAAAGGGTCTTCAAAAAATTTATAAAATTATAGACTCCTTCTGATGTTAAATCAGCCATACAGAGGTTCCTTATGGAACTACTGATCATATTTCTGGCCAAAGAGTTCTTGAACATTAACTTGATATACGATCAGTTTTACTTCTTTTGATGTCATATTAGCCACACAGAATTCCATATTTGACCCAAGGAACATATTTCTGGCCAAAGAGTTCTTGAACATTAACTTAATATACAATTAGAATATCTTCTTTTGATTTCCATTACACGAGAGTAGATGTTAAAACTTGAGCTTCTTTGGGCAGCATTTGATTTTTTCAGAGTACCAATGTCAATAACAAATTTAGTGAAAGCCTATTTTGGAGATTTGCAATTTAGTTTCTCAACTCCAAAATTCAGCACTGCATGGCAATGCTTAGAGGTTGGAATAATGGCAGGATGCACAATTTCTCCACTGGCTTTTACCATGGCAATGGAAGTAATCATTAGGGCATCAAGATGGGTAGTAGGAGGAGAGCGCTTGGCTTCTGGGATGCGACTACCACCAATCAGAGCATACATGGACGACATGACAACCATGACTACAACAGTAGCCTGCACTAATCGGTTATTGGGGAAGTTAACAGATAATATTGAATGGGCACGAATGCAATTTAAGCCCTCTAAATCAAGGAGCATCTCGATAGTTAAAGGAAAGGTAGTAGATAAAACATTCTTCATTAATGGTGAGGCAATACCAACAGTTTCTGAGAAGCCAGTGAAGAGTCTTGGGAGATGGTACGATGGAGATCTAAAGGACACAGTTCGAGTGGGAGAAGTTGGACGGCAAGCAGTGGAAGGGTTGAAGAGCATTAACAGCTGTGCTCTGCCAGGCAAACTAAAACTCTGGTGCTTTCAGTTTGGTCTACTGCCGAGGTTGCTGTGGCCACTGACTGTGTACGAGGTTTCTTTGACAACAGTGGATAAGCTGGAAGCGTTAATAAGTTAATACATCAGGAAATGGTTGGGAGTTCCACGCTGCCTCAGCAGAGTGGGACTTTATAGTAAAGGAATATTGCAGCTGCCAGTCTCTGCTTTAACCAAGGAGTTTAAGTGTGCCAAGGTCAGACTGGAAATGACATTAGTAGAGTCACGTGACAAAAGTGTAAGGGAGGCAGCCCCTGTGTTAAAAACTGGTAGAAAGTGGTCAGCAAAGAAATCTGTAGTAAAGGCAAAGGCTGACCTTCAAATTGGGGATATCGGATACACCATCTGTGAAGTCTAGTCACATGTTTCCTACAGTGTGAAGTCAGTGGCAGACATAAAAAAAACAGATATAAATTACTTTGGCTCATACAACAAATAACTTATTGGTCATACTACGCTTGCCTTCCAATGCTAAAGCCAAACATCGCAGTACTTGGTCATGGCGCCAAGTAAACCGACCTTGGCTAAGAGCCACCTTACATCCTGTCAAAATGTGCCTTAATGTGGCAGGTGATGAACACAAAGGACAAGAGGGATCCTCTCCTACCCAGAGGTTTAGGTTCTGCGGTGATGGGAGAACATCAAATGTTGACCTAATAAGGAAACTGATCCTACTCTCTTCCATTGACCAAAGGTCTTGCCAGCCCATCTTGCATTGTTCCACACTCTCCCATCTCATCCACTCTCCCTGCTTGGCCTGGGAAATGGCCTTTATACACCTCATCCTCTCTTCCTGCTTTCGCACCTCGTTGACTACCAGCTTCCTCCTTTGAGCTGGGCCTGCCTTGTGCCATTTAGGAGGAGCTAAACTGAGCCCAAAACCCCCTCTTCCATGCTGTACCTGTCCCACGATATCCCCAATTTGAAGGTCAGCCTTTGCCTCTACTACAGATTTCTTTGCTGACCACTTTCTACCAGTTTTTAACACAGGGGCTGCCTCCCTTACACATTTGTCACGTGACTCTACTAATGTCATTTACAGTCTGACCTTGGCACACTTAAACTCCTCGGTTAAAGCAGAGACTGGCAGCTGCAATATTCCTTTACTATAAAGTCCCACTCTGCTGAGGCAGCGTGGAACTCCCAACCATTTCCTGATGTATGAACTTATTAACGCTTCCAGCTTATCCACTGTTGTCAAAGAAACCTCGTACACAGTCATTGGCCACAGCAACCTCGGCAGTAGACCAAACTGAAAGCACCAGAGTTTTAGTTTGCCTGGTAGAGCACAGCTGTTTATGCTCTTCAACCCTTCCACTGCTTGTCGTCTAACTTCTCCCACTCGAACTGTGTCCTTTAGATCTCCATCGTACCATCTCCCAAGACTCTTCACTGGCTTCTCAGAAACTGTTGGTATTGCCTCACCATTAATGAAGAATGTTTTATCTACTACCTTTCCTTTAACTATGAAGATGCTCCTTGATTTAGAGGGCTTAAATTGCATTCGTGCCCATTCAATATTATCTGTTAACTTCCCCAATAACCGATTAGTGCAGGCTACTGTTGTAGTCATGGTTGTCATGTCATCCATGTATGCTCTGATTGGTGGTAGTCGCATCCCAGAAGCCAAGCGCTCTCCTCCTACTACCCATCTTGATGCCCTAATGATTACTTCCATTGCCATGGTAAAAGCCAGTGGCGAAATGGTGCATCCTGCCATTATTCCAACCTCTAAGCATTGCCATGCAGTGCTGAATTTTGGAGTTGAGAAACTAAATGGCAAATCTCCAAAATAGGCTTTCACTAAATTTGTTGTTGACATTGGTACTCTGAAAAAATCAAATGCTGCCCAAAGAAGCTCATGTGGCACTGAACCATATGCATTAGCCAAATCCAGGAATGTCACATGGAGCTCCTTCCTCTCCTTTTTAGCTGACTGAATTCGTTGCCAAATAACATTGATGTGTTCTAAGCATCCTGAGAACCCTGGAATGCCCGCTTTTTGAACTGAAGTGTCAATGAAGCCATTCTTTAATAGGTAGGTGGACAATCTCTGGGCAATAATGTTGAAGAAAATCTTACCTTCAACGTTTAATAGTGAAATAGGACGAAACTGACTGATGCTTGTAGCATCTTTTTCTTTAGGTATAAAGACTCCACCTGCTCTGCGCCATGCTCTAGGTACAACCTGTTTTTCCCATGCCACTTTTAACAATTTCCACAGAATTCGCAGAACTCCTGAAGCACTCTTGTACACTCTGTACGGAACTCCATTAGGCCCTGGAGATGATGAAGCCCTTGCCTTTCTCACAGCCTGCTCTACCTCTTTCCACTTAGGTGCACAGACCTCCATTTGGTATTCTGGTGGGTTGATAGGTGGTATGTCTGATGGAATTGACATATGCTCATGCCTTTTTTCATCTGTATGCGTTTCCTCCAAATATCTCTCTAGCTCAACTCTAGATGCTTTTAAAGTGCCATTCTTCTCACTGGTGAATAACTTCTTTACGAATTTGAATGGGTCTTTATAGAAATTAGCCCTCACACGTTCCTTCTTTTTGTAGCGTTTCCGTAGACTCTCAGCTCTGCGTAATGTTGCCAGCTTATCTTTTATGTCCCTTTGTAAGAGATTGAGTCCCTCCTTCTGACTTTGTTCTGCTCTTTTCCATTGCTTCCTCAGCTGCCTCCTTTCTCTAACTAACCCCTCAATTTTCTGCTGCCGTCTAGACATTCCAGGAGTAGTTTGTACTTTTTCCTTCCTTTTTTCCACACCAAACCCCTCACTTCCATATGCGTAAATGATGTCCCCAAATTTATCCAGCTTCTTTTCAACTGTACCAGCTAATCTTTCCAATGCAAAGCATAGATCTGTGTTTACCGTGTCCCATGCACTTTTCTCACAAGCTCTTGGCCATCTAACTCCAGGCCTATGCCCGTTGAGGTTCTTTTCTCTCTTATGCTGGTTAGTCTGACCGGTTTCACAAGTATGAATATGTTCATCACCAACTGTGCAAGCCCTCCTCTCCTCTATGACAGGGGTGCTGATATCCTGCGAGCTGTGGTTTGCTTCCTGTCGCTGGATTTCATTCGACTGACTTGACTGACTTCGTAAGAAGTACTGATCAATGCGAGGCCTTTGTCCCTTCTCCCTCAAGCGTTTCATTTTCCCTTGATGAACCTTCAAACCCCTGACCGTTGTCGCCTTGCTCCAGCCACAGACACAAACTTGGAGTTCAATGACTTTACTAACTACAGATCTTGAACTAGTCTTACTCTCCATACTCATATCCGTTTCCATTCCTAAGTCGTTAACCATGTTGTCCAACATCGAGTCATCTTCTCGCAGACTCTAGGGGTATTTTTCTCTTTCATTTCTTAGAAGCCTTGGGCGGGTGTCTCCAGCATTTTAGCTGGTTAGCTGGTTCAAGATCGTGGATTCTTTGGATAGAAATATTTTTCTTGGGTCAAATATGAACTTTACTGTGGTGAATATAACATCAAAAGAAGACAATCTGATTGTATATTAAGTTAATGTTCAAGAACTCTTTGGCCAGAAATATGTTTAGTAGTTCCATAAAGAACCTATTTGTGACTGATTTAACATCAGAAGGAGTCTATAGGTTTATACATTTTTTGCAGACCCTTTGAACAGAAAGATCTTCAAAAGGTCAGATTTGGTCTTCTAAATGACTTTTGAAGCATCAGTAGGAGTCTATGAGTATGTATAGAAAGTTTAGGATCGAGGATTCCTTGGCCAGACAAATGTTCCTTGGTTGAAACATGGACTTTACTGTGGCTAATAACATCAAAAGAAGACAATCTGATAGTATATTAAGTTCCCTATCAGGAACTCGAGCTGCGTGGAAAACGCTGCGGGAACGCTTCTTGCGTTGTGCTTCATGAAGCCAGTATGAAATCAGTCCAAAGGCGAGACGGAACGTGATAGGCGGGTGACGTCATCGACCAGGAAACTATAAAGCACCCCAAAATCACAGCCGCGATAGCTTCTGAAAAAGTCTGAGGCAAGTGATCTCGGGCATGCAGGGAGTATGGCAAAGACACGCAGCGTCTCGTTCCTTCAGGGAACTAAGGTTACATACGTAACCGGAGACGTTAATGGTCAAGAACTCTTTGGCCAGAAATATGTTCCTTGGGTCAAATACGGACTTTACTGTGGCGAATAGAACATCAAAAGAAGACAATCTGATTGCATATTAAGTTAATGTTCAAGAACTGTTGGGCCACAAATATGTTCCTTGGGTCAAATATGGACTTTACTGTGGCTAATATAACATCAAAAGAAGACAATCTGATTGTATATTAAGTTAATGTTCAAGAACTCTTTGGCCACAAATATGTTCAGTAGTTCCATAAAAAAACCTATGTATGACTGATTTAACATGAGAAGGAGTTTATAAGTTTATAAATTTTTTGAAGACCCTTTGAACAGAAAAAAGTTCAAAAGGTCAGATATGGTCTTCTAAATGACCAACGCATTCTCATCCTATGGCGTCATATCTGACACTTTTGACATTTCGTCTAAATCCAACGCGCATGGTACCCTTTAGCGTCAATATAACACGCACAGAAATGGGTAGGTTTAGGTCTGGTGTAGGGTTAGGGTTAGACGGCTAGTAGGCGCCTTCTGACCCATATATATCTGCGTCTCATATTGACGCTAAAGGGTGCCTTGCGCGTTGAATGTAGACGAAATGTCACGAGCGTCAGTATATGACGCCTTGGGATGAGAACGGGCTGAAATGACTTATGAAGCATCAGTAGGAGTCTATGAGTATGTATAGAAAGTTCAAGATCGAGGATTTTTGGCCAGAAATATTTTCCTTGGGTCAAATATGGACTTTACTGTGGCGAATATAACATCAAAAGAAGACAATCTGATTGTGTAAGTTAATGTTCAAGAACTCTTTGGCCACAAATATGTTCAGTAGGTCCATAAAAAAAACCTATGTATGACTGATGTAACATGAGAGGGAGTTTATAAGTTTATACATTTTTTGAAGACCCTTTGAACAGAAAGAAGTTCAAAAGGTCAGATTTGGTCTTCTAAATAACTTATGAAGCAACAGTAGGAGTCTTTGAGTATGTATAGAAAGTTCAAGATCGAGGATTCTTTGGCCAGAAATATTTTCCTTGGGTCAAATATGGACTTTACTGTGGCCAATATAACATCAAAAGAAGACAATCTGATTGTATATTAAGTTAATGTTCAAGAACTCTTTGGCCACAAATATGTTCAGTAGGTCCATAAAAAACCTCTATATGACTGATTTAACATCAGAAGGAGTCTATAAGTTTATACATTTTTTGAAGACTCTTTGAACAGAAAAAAGTTCAAAAGGTCAGATATGGTCTTCTAAATCACCTATTCTTAACCATAGGGCCGCGGCCCAAGCGCCACCTGGAGGGCCGCAAAAAACTTTAAGTTTTTCACCTGTAGGCCGCGAGGGCCGCGGGACCAAACACGTTATCAATTGAAGACACCAGAATGACCACTGTTATCCATAAGACAGTTGCAATACACCACCCCACCACTAGTAGCAGTAATGCCTCAGTTAGCTGTTTACCAAGCGGCAATAATAAGCAGAAGAAGACACTCAGTCAACCGTAGCCTGTAGCTGCACTTTCAAACACAAAAATGGGCATTCCGCAGGGCTCTATACTTGGCCCTTTGCTCTTTAGTCTCTTTATAAATGACTTACCTCTGCACTGCTCAGATGCCAGTTGTCAGCTCTATGCGGATGATGCAGTTCTTTATGTACCCGCTAGGTCACCTGAACAGGCTGCAGCTGTACTGTCCACTAGTATGTCTGACATTCAGCAGTGGCTCTTTCAAAATCAGTTAGTTTTAAATTTCTCAAAAACAGTTTCCATGTGCTTTTCCATTAAAAAAATAGATATAAAAGGAAGATTTAATATTAAGTTACAAAATAAAGAAATTAATCCAGTTACAGAATTTAAATATTTAGGATTAGTTTTAGATCCTCAACTTAAATTTGAAAAACATATAAAGAAAATCCTAAAAACATTACAAAGTAATCTCAATTGTTTTAAATTAATTAGAAGCTACATACCAAGCCAGGCAGCCATGCTGTACATGCATGCTATGATATTTTCTCATATATCATATTGCATGACAACATGGGCACAAGCCACTCCCACTGCAATCAAACGCATAGGTTCTTTATATAATCGAGCAATAAAACTTTTGGATAGAAAACCAATACGTTATCATCATTGCAGTATTTTTAAGAAATATAATTTAATGAATTTTGATAGCTTCAGCAATTTTTCCTTTCTTAAACTAATTTATAAGTGCATTAATCATTTAGCACCTGAGCCACTAAGTACATTTATTGAGAGACAGGACAGCATCCGAGTCACTAGGAGCTGCACAAATCATGACTGTAAAATACCATATTGCAGGACCAGCTTTGGACAGACGACATTCTCTGTGAAGAGTTCTAAACTATGGAACTCATTACCTTTCGAAATCAAGACTGTGCCTGACTTTAAGATGTTCACTTCCAGGCTTAAAAACTGGTTAAAAATAAACCAAAAGTGTACTCATTTTTAATTATTATAAGAGTTGTATATGATATGCATGTATTTTTATATTATTATTATTTTTATTTTATTTTTATTGAAGTAGTTAATCATGTAAATTTGATTGTATAAAAGCCCTTCCAGGGACAGGAGTTGAAAATTAGCAATAGCTATAAACTTTATATGCAACACTTCAGTGACATGCTTGGTCTTGACACTATGTTTGTTTGCATTGTCCCTGTCAAATAAATAAATAAATAAAAAATAAAAAATAAAATAACATAAAAAAAATAGCAAAAGCTATGAGAAAAAGTTATGGAGAAATTTTTAAAGCGGAAAATGGGGAGGCCAAAGTCACGCCAACCCGGCCCAAAAGTCAAGATTTTGCCGCAAATACAATCCTGACTTCATTAAGTACGGATTTGTGAATGGAGGTGACGAGGCAGAGCCGAGAGCCCAGTGTGTGGAGTGTGGGCTAATTCTATCCAATGAAGCACTGAAGCCTTCAAAACTAAAGCGGCATCTAGAAACAAAACATCCATCGCTTGTGGGGAAGTCGGTGGAATTTTTCAAGAGAAAAGAAAATGGGCTTCAGATGCAGAAAAGGTCTGTTGTGTCACTGACTGGAAATTCTAAATGCGCTTTGAAAGCCAGCTACCTCGTAGCCAGACGAGTGGCGCAGACTAAGAAAGCATTCACGATAGCGGAGGAGTTGGTTTTACCTGCCGCTGTGGATATGTGCCGTGAGATGATCGGAGAGGCTGCTGCAAAAAAGCTGCAAACCATCCCACTCTCAAACGACACTGTTAGTCACCGTATCGTGGACATGGCCACAGACATACAGCATCAGTTGCTAGAAAGAATAAAAAGCAGCCAATTTTTCTCTTTACAACTAGACGAATCTACTGATGTCACATGTGCTGCACTGCTACTGGTTTTTGTTCGCTATCGCTGGGACAGTAGTTTGCACGAAGACATACTGTTTTGTGGAGAGTTACCCACACGGACTACGGCTCAGGAATGTTTCCGCTGCATGGATGACTACTTCAAAGAGAACGGCCTAGACTGGCAGAACTGTGTTGGGGTGTGCAGCGATGGTGCTGCGTCAATGACAGGCAGGCATCACGATGTCGTCAGGCAGATACTTGATCGCGCCCCAGAAGCTAAATGGACCCACTGTTTTCTTCACCGTGAAAGCCTTGCAGCAAAAAAAATTTCACCAGAGTTACATGAGGTGATGGATGTAAGTGTGAAAACCATACACTTCATTAAAAATAATGCCGTGAACTCCAGATGTTTTTCCAAACTTTGTGAAGGCTTGGAAGCAGATCATGTCCAGCTGCTCTATCACAGTGAGGTGAGATGGCTCTCAAGAGGACTGGTCCTCAAGCGTTTGTTTGAACTGAGGAATGAGGTCCTAACTTTTCTCACTGAGAGAAATTCTCCTTTTGCGCATTATTATGCACAGTTCACAGCTAAACTTGCCTACCTCTGTGACATTTTTTCACTGCTGAACCAGCTGAATATCTCACTTCAAGGGAGAAATAGCAACATATTTTTTGTTGCAGATAAAGTTCAAGCTTTTAAGAGGAAACTTGCTTTGTGGATTAAGAGGGCTCAGGAAAAAAGGATGGACATGTTTCCCCTTTTGTCTGACATTTGGGAAAACTCCCCCCAGGTGAAGATTAGTGACTTAGTCTCACAGCACCTCTCACAACTGGCAGTGAAATTTGATGACTACTTTCCTGAGGATCCCAGAGAGGGACACATGTGGATTGTGGACCCATTTTCTGTGGATCCCACTAAAAATGATGTTGCTTTGCCCTCGCATCTGGAATCCCAGCTTCTGGAAGTAGCCACTGACAGTACTTTAAAGTTGCAGTGGGGCAAACTGGATCTGGGATCCTTCTGGATTGCTGTCTCAAAAGAGTACCCGTGTCTAGCACTGAGGGCTGTGAAACTACTCCTCGCATTCACAACTACATACCTGTGTGAATCAGGATTCTCCATTGTGGCCACAACTAAGACCAAGGCCCGAAACAGACTCAAAGCAACACTGCAGGCTACTCTGAGAGTGAGCCTTTCCCCCATTCCACCCAGGCTGGATCTGATAATGTCTGTGAAGCAGGCCCAAGTGTCTCATTAAGAGGGGAACATAAATAGGAAATAATGTTCAAATTCGACTGTTACTTGTGACTGTTATTGTTCATTTATAACAGATATAAACTTTTCAGGTTCTGCCATGCAAAAAAGTTGTTGAAACAATTATCAAATTAATTAGCAGATTATTAATGATCAATTATAATTTGCAGATTATAAAGCTATATTTTTTCATTTGCACTTTATTTCAGTTCTCTTACGAGAGTATCTCTCGTACTGCGTAATATCTTACGCTACGGGGAAAACCTCTTTTCCACGAGATATTGAAGCCAAAAAATTTTCCTTAATTTTGTATTAATGTAAAACGCTTTGCAGCAGCAAGCAGACATAGGCGAGACAGCTCGCGCGCCTATTGGCTGCCCTGCGGCAAAAGCAGCAGCCTATCGAGAGAGGCTCTGCGTGACGTCATGACCAATGGGGGCACTTCGCGCCCATATCGTCACGTCCCGCCAGAAAGGGTGTGGTCTCACCCTATAAATAAGCTCGATAGGCTGGTACAAACTGATTTTCATCTCTTCAGCGAAGCTCACGCATCGCTGGATCCGGAGTGAGAAGCCGCGCCGTCGACCTGTAGCCTTCAGCGGGACGTGCCCTTGAGTCTGGAGTCGCTGGCCTCGCCGCCTTCAGCCGCCGTACCTGCTGCGCTTTCCGGCGTACTATATCCTTTACTCTGCCTAGAGTGCGTGTTTGCTTACGTGACGCAACACACACTTCTCTCTCTAAAAGAGCTGCGTCTTTTTAAAGATGCCATCCTGTGGCTCGTGCCGCGCCCAACTCAGCGACGAGGACCGCCGTGTCATCTGCGTGTCCTGCCTGGGTGAGGATCACGCGGCTATCGCGCTCGCTGACGGCGGATGCCCTCATTGCGAGCTATTGCCTATGGTGACTCTGAGGACTCGCCTGGCATCATTCTCCGAGCCTGCATTCCAGCCCGCTGTGGTGCCGCGCCGCGCTCAGCGTGCTCCCGAGCTCTCTCTCGCCGGTTCGCCCGCCAGCTTCGCCAGCTTCGCTCGAGTCGCTCACTGACGGACAACGGCCGCCGTCTGCCGCCGCGTCCGCCCCCGAGCTCGACGAACCTACCGAGGCATGTTCTCTTATGGCGTCCGATAGCGAGGATTGGGCGAGCTCTGTGGACCTCCCCTCCGCTAACGTTTCCCGCCAGCCCTCTGGGAAAAGAGCCGGCATTGAGGCTGAGCTGATGCGTCTGCTCTCTCAAGCCGTGGACAGCATCGGCCTCGACTGGGAGGCGCCCGCGCAACCAACCGTGGGCATGCGTCATCAGCGAAATGAGGAAAGAGTGTATTTTAGTCCCGCCGAGGCCGGACCAATCTCCATTTCTCAAACATTTCTCAGCTCCTAGTTTAAGCGGCTGAAAATGTCAATATTGCAGCAATGAGTCTGTTGTATAACACGCACGCCTGCAAACAAACGCCGACACACACACAAAACTGTGATAACGCTCTCTTATCTGCTCGAGCTAATTTAAGCTTATGTTGTTTTCCCCTGTGGCTCAGTGGCGAAACCCAAAGCCTTCACACGAGAGACCCGTGTTCGATCCCAGCTCTCGCAGCAAATAAACTTTAATCTCGCCGCAGCCAGATTAATTTTTCGCTCGTTCAGTTCCAGGAAATGCGACTGTTCCAGTGTATTTTTGCAGTAAACAAGCCGGTACCATGGCCCGCTTGCCTGCACACAAATGCCGTTTCCACGGCGACCCAGAAAAATCATATAAGAAGTGTATTTTCTGGTATTCCGGCCACAGCCGATGGTGTTATGAGTGTAATAAAAATGTCCACAGCCCAGTGTTCATTTCTACACACAAACACAGCCCGCCACAGTGCAGGGCTCGCACAAATGAGATCAACTCATGTCAATTGTGCATTAAATGTAGTGAATGTGCCCACAACCCAGTGCCCACAAACACTACACACTGCATGTACCACGGTTTCTGTAAAACGAAACCAGCTCACATACAGTCAGCTCAGAGTCTTCCTAGCCTCCTAGGAAAACGACGGTGCTTAAGTCTCGCCGTGGCCAGACTCCACCGAAACTTTTCGCTCGTTCAGTTCCAAACAATGTGACTGTTCCAGTGTATTTCGCAGTAAACAAGCCGGTACCACAGCCCGCTTGCCTGCACACAAACGCCATTTTCGCGGCGATCCAGATAAGTCCCAAAAAGAGTGTATTTTCTGGTATTCCGGCCACAGCCGATGGTGTTATGAGTGTTGTAAGAATGCCCACGTCTCAGTGCCCATTCCCACACACAGACACAGCCCGCCGCAGTACAGGGCTAGCACGAATTAAATCGACTCATGTCGATTGTGTATTAAATGTAGTGGATGTGCCCACTTAAAGGTATTCCGGCCACGGCCGATGGTGTTATGAGTGTTGTAAGAATGCCCACGTCCCAGTGCCCATTCCCACACCCAGGCACAGCCCGCCACGGTGCAGGGCTGGCACAAATAAAATCGACTCAGGTCGATTGTGCAAACAATGTAGTGAACGCGCCCATGTCACAATGCCCGCTTTCACTACACGCTGCGTGTCCCTTTGTTTCTGTAAAAACTAAACCAACACACATTCAGTCGGCTCTAACCGACAGTGTTTTCAGTGCAGTAAATCTGCCCGCAGTCCCGCGCCCACATTCTCTCACAGACACACCGAATCCCACGGGATTCGCCCCGCTCGCTCTCTCGGCGCAAACCATCATAAAGAAGCTGAGCGCGGCCAGGCTGCCCGCTGTGATCAGCGCGCCCCCGCCTCGAACGCTGTAAACACGGTGTTGTGTTCCCAGTACACCAGGGCTCTCGAGCCGCCATCCTGCCGCGGCCAGAGCCCGGATTTCATTCTACCCCTAGCTATTCACGCAGATGTGTGGTCAAAGCTCCCCGGGGTATCAGAATGGGTGTTGAACACTATAAAGAGGCTATTCGCTACAGTTTGCTCGACGCCCCCGCCGTTATACGGCGCGCGCCGAAACTACGGTGGAAAAACGAAGTATCTCATCTACTTCAAGCCGAGATAGCGAAACTACTGAGCAAAGGGGCTATAGAACCTTTAACTCAGGCTCAGAGCGAAGGGGGCTTATACAGCAGATATTTTCTGGTACCGAAAAAAGATGGGGGTCTCAGACCCATTCTAGATCTGCGACAGCTGAACAGAGCGCTTGTGAAGTGCCAGTACAGAATGCTTATGACCAGGAAAATCCTCGCGCAAGTGCGCCAAGGGGACTGGTTTATGTCAATAGATCTGAAAGACGCCTATTTCCAAATACAAATAGCGTCCCATCACAGGCGATTCTTGAGATTCGCCTTCGAGGGCCAGGCATATCAATACACAGTCCTGCCGTCCGGCCTGTCTTTAGCACCCCATACATTCACGAAGTGCATGGACGCGGCTCTCGCACCCCTGAGACTTCGGGGCATGCGAGTTCTGAACTACTTGGACGATTGGCTGATTCTAGCTCGATCACAAACAGAGCTCATAGAACACAGGGCCGCATTACTCGAGCACCTCGAGCAGCTTGGCCTTACAGTCAATTGGGCGTAAAGCTCGCTGTCTCCCAGTCAGAAAATTTCTTTCTGGGAACAGTGTTGGACTCGCTATCCATGACGGCACGCCTGTCACCGGAGCGCGGATTAAATATTCAGCACGTCGCGAAATCCTTCCGCCACGGCTCTATAGTCTGGCTCAAAAGGTTTCAGAAAAGGCTGGGCCTAATGGCCTCAGCAGATTCTGTACTCCAGCTGGGCCTGCTTCGCATGCGCCCACTGCAGATGTGGCTAAAAGCGCGGGTTCCGCCCCGGGCGCGGACCGAGGGTCTGTTTCGCCTCAGGGTCGACCTACAGTGCGTTTCAGCTCTGGAACCTTGGAAAGTAACCGACTGGTATCAGTCAGGTGTGAGTCTGGGGACCGCCTCGAGTGTGAAGGTGGTGTCTACGGACGCCTCCACCTCGGGGTGGGGAGCGCTGCTCGAGGGCAGACCGTTAGCTGGCCTGTGGTCAGAACGGGAGAAGCTCCTTCACATAAACTGCTTGGAAATGATAGCAGTCGACAAAGCGCTACAGCGCTTTTGTCCCCAGATAAGAGGCCACCACGTCTTGGTCCGGTCGGACAACATGTCAGTGGTGGCATACATAAATCGCCAGGGCGGCGTCAGGTCCCGAAACCTTTACAGGCTGACAGAACGCCTCCTGGTCTGGGCTCAGCACAACCTGCTCTTGCTGAAAGCAGGCTAGAGCTCAGTCTACTCGACGGCTCTACTCCTCGAAATGGTCGGTGTTCTCTGCTTGGTGTCAAGCCCAGGGCTTTTCACCCGTAGACTGTGGGGTTACGGAAGTGCTCTCCTTCCTTCAAGAGCTGCTGGATAAGGGCAGGACCCCATCCACGCTCAAAGTATATGTGGCGGCCATAGCAACGTTTGCAAAACCGGTGTCTGGCCAGTCGCTAGGAAAGAACGACTGAGTCGTGCGTTTCCTAAGGGGAGCTCGGAGGTTAAACCCGCCTAGACCCCCTTCAGTCCCGACATGGGACCTTTCCATGGTCCTGGAGGCCATGAAAGATGCCCCATTCGAGCCAATCCAGTTGTCGGACATGAAACACCTGTCCTTCAAGACGGTGTTTCTCATGGCTCTCGCTTCGGTGAAGCGTATAGAGGACTTACAAGCGCTTTCTGTAAGTGCGTCATGTATGGAGTTTGGGCCTAATGACTCAAAGGTCATACTCAAACCTAAACACGGCTACGTGTCGAAATCCCTCAATACACTGTTTAGGGCCCAGGTAATTTCCCTGTCTGCCCTTCCGGTTCTCAATGAGGAGAAGGACGCGGCTCTCCTTTGCCCCGTCAGGGCATTAAGAGCTTATGTGTCCCGCTCGTCTGGTTTCAGACAGACTGAGCAGCTTTTTGTTTTGTTTGGCGGGCGTTCCAAGGGACATGCCGCTTCAAAACAGAGCCTATCCAGATGGATAGTCGATGCCATAGCGCTGGCTTACACTTCTAAGGGCCTGCAGTGCCCCTTGGGTGTCAGAGCGCACTCCACGAGAGGCGTGGCCTCGTCGTGGGCATGGTCTAGCGGGGTCACCCTGCAAGATATCTGTACGGCCGCGGGCTGGGTCTCGCCGTCTACATTTATAAAATACTACAACCTGGAGGTACCCGCCTTACAAGCTAAGCTTTTGGCGATCTAGACTTCAGTGCTATCTGCCCGCTGTGCGGCTCAGATACTGAGTTTTGGCCTGCGCATCGCTCAGACCGATGCAGCAGCTCCATGAGTATTGACACATGTATGGCCACCCAGTTTAGGCGGAAAGCTTTCACCCTAGCTGCATGGTTTGATGGTCATATAATTAGCTCCCCTGGATGCTATTTTATATGGAAAGACGCTTTTTAGCCTCTATTCCTCCACTCTGTAAAGACTATAGGGCGGATCTAATCCGTGGGGAATTTGCATATCATAATTAATAATTGATAATTAATAATTATTCATACATGTTTGGATTAGATCAGTCTTACATGTTAATAAATCTCCCGCTAAGGGGTGCTGTCATTTCACCTGCATGCATGCACGTGTATCCCTGCAATTAACCACAAGTTGATTGCAGTTAATTACACTGATCACGTCTTACAAAACAGGCAAAATTAATTAGCTCAATTGCCAGAATAATATTGTGGGGATCCACAATATCATCTTACTTTATAGGATTTCAGGAAACGCAATTCTCTGGCCAGAAGAATTGGGTTTGCTGCCCTATAAACACATACTCTTTAAAGTATCTTTAATTGATAAAGCGAGTAGGACCTGTTTGCACTTAAGGGACTTGAAAATGAGCAAAGTAAATGAATCAATCAAATGAATATAATGGATTTAATAAAGGCATGTCTACTTATATATTTACTACAGTTGCCATGGAATATATATATATACATATATATTTACAAACATAATAAACAAACAAAACACGATAAGGCATCGATGAACGAGAAAGGCATTGCGTTTGGACAAATGGAGACACGTGTGGGAGAGTGAGGGTGTGAGAGAGAGAGAGAACGGAGAGAGAGAGAAAGAGAGAGAGAGAGCATTAACAGCATTATCCTGGACTTCACCTTTTCTGTAACAACACGAAAACATCATCTTAAGGCTTCTTAGAAGCTCTGTAAAAAGAGATACTTGCGCAAATGTAATCTTGGTCATGCACTCTGTGTCACGTCGGTCCTGCACCGTGAGCGGTGTCCTTTGTGTGGGAGGAAGCGTCACGTGGTCACGTGCGCGTGCTTCTGGTTCAGAGAGAGCGCGCGGTGGTTTAAATGTCCCTCGTAGCCGCCTTTGCTGAAGAGATAGGTCCCGCGGTGTTCTTTTCACTCGTGGAATTAAAACACAGGGACTTATCTTAAGACTGAAAAACACAAACTAACTAGAACACATAAAAGAAAGGCGAAAGACTCGCCTCGAGACGAGACGTTACATTCTGAAACCAGGACGAGCACGGAAGAGCGCAGTAAGATCTGACTCCGGAGGGAGGTTCAGTTCTTCTTTAAAGGAACCTTCTGAGGTGCGAACTGGCCAATGGCATTCAACGAAACTTTGGCGGCAACCTCGGCTTTGTCTTGTCCGCGTTCGATTTATGGCCGCATTCACAGGTTTTACAAGCAGTCAGAATTTGGTCAGAATCATTCCAAAGATGATTAAACATAGTAAAATACATTTTACGGCTTGTTCAATTACATAGATGACCTCGTTAGATCACAAAGGTTCGGAAAATAGGAAGAAAGACGTATAAGGAGAGTTATATTGCAGAGTTACATTAAAAGCATAATTAAATGCCCTTGTAGTTCGTTTAGAACTACCATACACTCCCAGATCCCTTCATAGGGCCTGGACAAATCGACAAACATAACATATCAAATATATCTCCGTAAAGTCTTTAAATGAGTGAATTAAAGCTTTGTGTATGTGCGTTTTCAGAGGGGACTCTTTGACCGCATGGCATTCCTTTCTCTGCAGAAAGGAGGGGGGTTAGTTTGATAAGGTCTGCTTGAAGCTCGAGCCACAGTCATGAAGTGTTCTGGTGAATCTCGCAGGACATTTGAATATGTCAGTTCATTGGGTGTTTAAGAGAGAGAACCCTCAAGATTTCTTATAACACCCCTGTGTCACAAAGTTAGCGAGATGTAATGTAAATCAACAAATGGGGAACGAGGATTGGAGTTTATCGAGACTAAACATGCTACACAGTGATTTCTGTTTCTCATAGTATGCAAGTCATGTCTCAAACATTAACCCATTAGAGTTTACAAGGCCACACAGACCAAACAACATAAAGGAAAAATCATGAGATGGAACATTGGATGCATGTATCACATGGTTATATATACATATATATATATACATAGAATATATAGGTTTAAACCAGGGTTCGTTTATTCTTCTCAGCAAGAATAAGGAGGAATCACACTCTCTGGGACATTCCAAGGGGTAATAAAGCTCAGTCTTGTAACAGAACACCCCGTTCTTGGTGTGTGTGTGGGAGAGAGTGTGTGTGTGTGTGTGTGTGTGTGTGTGTGTGTGTGTGTGTGTGTGTGTGTGTTTTCCAAGTTCCAGGCCTTTTGGGGCTAAAGGCTTTGGGATTTTAGCATGGGGGTATTTAGTTATTCAGATTCACCTTCGCCCAGTCCTTACAATATCCCCCTTTTTGTCTGATGAAGTCCCTGTGTGGACTTAAATCGGACAACAATCATCACAATTGACGGATGACAGGTGAATCATGATGATAGGGTAGCAGGTGCTCTCGAGCCGAGGCTGAGGGCTCAGCTTGATTAAGTTTGACGCAGCCTCCGGCGTGGTACCCTCTTCCTGAGGGTCCCGTGAGCTTGGCTGTAGATTTTCGCATCTCGTTGAGCCTCCTGATTGAAAGTCAAGTGTCAGGGTGTGGTTGATTACCGTAGAGGTACCCAGCGCAGGATCAGCTGCAGTCCAGGATTGGACAACAGGTGAGGCAGTTAAGGCGGGCAGTTGAGACACAGCTTGGAGGGCTATGTCGATGGGAACAAGGTCAGTTCTGATTGGTGCTCTTCGCTTGGAAGAGGATACGATGCCAGGTCGTCGAGGTGAAGGATGGCACCTTTGATGCTTGGATTACACGCTCTGGTCGAGCAAGGTGACACAGGTGTCAGTGTCATTTTGGTCGTCAGTGAGTGCGGCTGTGCGCACAGGAGTGTTAAGGAGTCCCCCTTTCACCTACAATCTCTGCGTGGGTCTCGGTGACCTGAGTGCGAGGCTTGGCTTTGGCAGGGCAGCGTGTGCCGCTGATCTGCAGCCCGCAGATTCCGTCAGTGTTGTCTGTGAGGAAAGGTTTGTTAGGGGCAGAGATACTGAACGTCTTTGGTCAATGTGCACATGTGCGGATTCGGAGCTGGGGCAGCTTTGTGTCGCTGTCGTGTGAGGCATCCACGTCCAGCGTGCATATCTTGAAGTGAGTGTTACTTTTCAAAATCTGGCATTGACAATGTTCTTGAGCTTCGGCTTGACTCTAGGATGGGCAAGTTCAGGAGAAAACCCCCTTTTCTCTGCTTGTGGTCGACGCAGAGTGGGATGGCACTACCCAGAGAGTAGGCAAGGTGTATTTGTAAAGAGTCAGTTGGCGTGGTGATGGCGGACACCAGCACGGTTTGCATGAGGCCTAAGGGTATCAGGTGCGGTGGAATTCTACCCATGGCGAGGCTGTCGATGGAGGGGTTCGCTTCCCGCAGCGGGTTTGTCCTCAGGGCTGTTACCAGCTGAGTTTGAGCGACGTCATTCTGGGAGACAGTAACAGCTTTTTCATGGAGTTCACTGTTGGGGTCGGCAGAACGCTGTGAGTGTTGAAAGTTACCACAATTCCCTTTAGTGTCTTGTCGATGGTCTGCAGGGATGCACTCTGTGTCGTGAGTTGCTCTTTTATCTGTGGAATCTCAGCCTGAATTTCGGCTACATGCCACCTCACGGTGGCTAGGTTCACTGCATTCACACTGGGCATACAAATGTTAAACAGAGTTCCGACGGCAGTGGCGGCTCCGAGCAAAGCTCGTAGGAACCATTGGGAGCGGCGGTTGTGGCCACCTGGCTCCGCTAGCGTGACAGTCATTTTCTCAAGTTGGTTGAGCATGCGTTCAACATCAGCCTCAGCGTGAGTGAGGGAGTCCTCTGTCCATCGGGCACCTACCCAGCTGTATTGTGTCGTTGCGCAGGGGTAGTGTGCTCTGTAGACGTTGCGAGGATCAGGTGGCACGTACACTTTCTGAGTTTGGGTCCGGCCATTGGTGATGAGGAGTCCCGGTTGTTCCTTTAGGACGATGACTGATGCCGGATTTGGTGATGTCCGATTGCGGCTGCTCTCTGGTTGGCTGGAGGTACAGGATGGCGAAGCACAGCAGCATCCTGGTAAAAGTGAAAGAGAGAGAAAGAGAGAAAGGGAGAAAAAAAAAAACTTTTTGGCGAGTGTCGTCCTTGGTTGGCTGGGACTTCGCTTTGAGGATGCCGGTATGCCACTTGCTTCGGTGTCTTGCAAGTGTCTCTGGTGCTGCGTCATGAGCATATATTCGCATGACCCCCCTTTTGCACTGTGGCACCACAAGCTGTGGCGCAGTGATGGCATCAGATGCAGAACGCTGAATGTTGTCTTGTGCACGCAGCATGTGCCAGGTGTATAGCGGGTGTTTGGGGCACTGGTTGTCGGTGGGTCTAGACAGCGTGCTAGGGTGGTAGGAGGGGTCTAAGTGGTGGTGACTCCCAATGTTCATGAAGTTGTTATGGTCTTTGGCGAGCTGGAAGGTGCATGGTAGCGAACTTGAACCTTGACTTGGTGTTGAGGTCGTGTACCCCTGGATGGTTGCTGGAGTTCAATGAACTCTGTGACCTTAGAGTCTGGCTTTGTTGTAGTTCTCGTTACCTCTATGACCGGCCAGTCTGGCTTTGGTAACCTGTGTGACTGGAGGGGGGGGGAGGGGTTCTTGAACTTGGGCCCAGACTGTCAGGTGTTTGAAGTCTAGTAAAGGCTCAAAGCGCTCTAGCAGATCTTTGCCAATCAGAAAGGGGTACGTGTCCATTTGTGAGATGTACACAGGGTGTTTCAGACTAAAAGAACCAATTGTCAGGTGAATGTGAGCTACCTGTTTGAGCCGGATGTCGTTCTGGCTGTATGACTGCACAGTCAGCTCGCATGTTTGAGATGTAAGAGTTCGATTTTGTCTCTCAGAGTCTTTAAAAGAGTTTCCGGGCCATACCCCGTTTGATCATGTGCCCGAGGAGTCTTGGCGTCGGGGCTGGTGTGGTGATCGACGGGCGGTTAGGGCCGGTCTTGTGTAGTTCTTTGCGGAGACAGACAAAGTAGCATTTCTTGGTCTTTTGGGATTTTGGTCCCAGTCGTGGGAAGTTGTCAGCTGTGTTAGCTGTGTTAGCTCTGTGGTCTGTTGTTGACGAGCAGTGTTCTGTGTGCCTGTTGCAGGTTTTATGCTGAGGCATAGGATGTCGTGTTCGTCCCTCTTGTTGTCTTTGTAAAGTCTTTTGTGAAGAAGCTCTTTAAGCAACTTCAGGCTCTTGGCTGTCTCGGATATGGCAGCACTGTTTTCGTCTGATGTGTGTTCAGACTTGTGCTGACCAGTGGCAGGTCGAGAGGGGTTCTGCTCTGGGCTGTTGAGGTCAGGCTAAGCAGGGTCTCTGTGACATTTTGGCACACTTGTGGTGAGTGACTAATGCATGGCCCTAAAAGTATGGAACTACTGCTTAATGGGTTCGCTAGATATGTAGCCTAAAGCTAAGTGTCTCTTGTTTCCTTATAAGCTTAGGTGTGAGCATTAGGAGGCTAAGACTTGTGTGGTTCTGAGAGTATTTCCTGGAGAGGGCATAGCCGAGATAAAATAAATGACGTAAGATGGTTCTTATGACTTAATTATTTCTCTGGACTTAACTGGGGGGGGGGGGGGGGGGGGGGGGGGGTCACTACGGCTTGACGAAGTGAAGGATAAGAGGGAAACGGACAGCTTTCTCATTTGAATTTTGCTTATTATCAATCCTTAGGATTATAGTTGTGCCCTAGTAAGTTGTTGAAATTACTTGTGCTGCAGGGTCACGAAAATGAGTGCACTGGTTGAAACTAAGCCAAAATAACAAATAAGGGTGTCTCTGTTTCCTTTCTGGGCCCTATGGGAAATGGAACCACATTTGAACAAGAGAGGAAATTAAATTAAATCATATAGATGACTGATTAGCCAAGGGAACAGCTGACTGCTGTTATTATGAAAGTTAAAGAAATGAAAGAATTAACAAGAGAAAAACAAAATTTAAAGCAAAAGGGAATAAAGCGATCAAACACCGGGAATGATCGGTTTAGTCACCTGTCGATGAAAATTCCTATTGCTATATGAATGATTCTCTAGCTACACAGTTTACATTTAGTTAAACGTAAGTTTAATTAACAGGGTATCTGCAAAGTTAGCCTTCGACGGTTAGCAAGGACGATGCCTTCACTAGTGAAGGTGAACTTAAGCTGCAAAGAATTGTAAACACGGAAAGTGAATAATTAGAAACCCTAACCGGTGTTAAAGAAAGTATTCTAGAATACTTTGCATTGTGTGAACACAAGTGGTGATTAAGGGCTCAAGTAAAATTATGCTAGCTGCTAACTGTAGAAGTTATTATGTAGCTTAGCCTAAGCTGGATGGATGCTAGGTTAGCGTAGCGTAAGCTAGCTGGATGCTATGTTAGTTTAGCTCAGCGTAAGCTGAAAGGATGCTAGGTTAGCTTAGCGTAGCGCAAGCTAGCTGGATGCCATGTGAGTTTAGCTTAGCGTAAGCTGGAGGGATGCTAGGTTAGCTTAGGCACCTAGGCTGGTTTGTTTACAAAGTGACATCACAAGTTAGCACTTCCTGTGACAAGTCGTTGTCATGGGAACCAGAGCATGTCAGACAATTCAACAGTCCTTAAAGAATGTCTGTACATTTTTCATGGATTATGCATGTTTAAACGGGTTAACAGGATGCACCTATATTTTAAGTCTTTCTATGACTCAGTGTTACATTAAGTAAAATGCAGATGTGTTTTGGCATTAGCTAATTTTACTCATGGAACTCTTCTCTTTATTTTACGTAGCTTATTCTATTTGTTTACAGAGTAAGGAAATAGATTTGCTGTAAGTCAAAGCTTGTCTAAGCATATATGGTTACGTCCCTCTCGTGCACGAATGCTGACTTCTCAGCGAGTAACAGTTTTGATCGCTAGGTAGCTCTCTGCTTGTAGATGCAGCAAAAAAAATATTTAGGTGAATTACATCAATCTAACAATAATTTGTAAGGCCTTTACATTTGTAGACACCCAGGTCTACCTAGATATAACTCTGTCCTGAGCTTTCTTTGTTAGACACAGGTTTAGTCATACTACCATTTGGATTTCCTTTTAATCAAAGCATAATAGATATCGGTACAGTTTACAAGCTGCTGAGATGAGGTTTCTTCGTCAAACAGACTTACGCTTTTACTGCTGAACATGCTACTTTTACTTTTAGTTGGAAATCTAAGGCTATTTTACTTAGAGTAGAGATGTCAATTCCAGCTATCGTTTTATCTGCATTTAGACAGGCCAGCGATCAAAGATGTGTATTGCACGTTGTGTTCTGGTTGGATCGCAACGATCAAAAGCATCTCGTAGGTTAACAGTAGTTTAAAACTGTGGTGGTTCTCCTACATGGAAACTAATGTACAGCAGTGCATTTTTCAAGAAGTATCTAGAAACTGTTTGTTTCAAAGGGGTCGTGTATAGCCTGTTGGCAGGTGAGGCTTACAGGTGAGCCATTCAAGATTTTCTTTAAATCAGTAAAGTTCAAATTTTTCTACTGCAGAGTCTTGCGTCTTTTTGAGCACAACTTTTCATCTACTTTTTAAAAGTTCTATGTCCTATGCTGATCAGGGACCCTTTTAGCAGAGTCTTGCACTGTGTTCGTGCAGTGTCTTCTGGTTTTGCAGTTCAAAATCATTGGGGTTTTGGACCCAGCTGTGGGACAGTTTGCTCTGTGTGCCTGTTGTAGGTCTTACGCTCAGGCATAGGATGTCAGGAAAGTCTTTGTGAAGAAGCTTTTCAGCGACTCCAGGGTCTCGGCTGGTGATGTTTTGAACAGTGTTCAGAGACCGAGTATATCGTGGGGGTTGTCAAAGTCTTTTCGGATACAGTCTTTTACTTGTTGTAAGCTTCTCATAGCTGTTGAGTAGTCATGCTATGTGGGCAGGCCAGGAGCCTAGGTGATGACTCACTGTGGGGTGCAGATTTCGGATAATCTGTCCCACGCGGTGACGTTGGTAACAGTTTTTAAGTGAAAGTCAATGTCTTGTAGGTAGGCGTGCACGTTGTGGCCTCCTGCAGGGTTCGGAGTGAACGTAGGGAGGTTTCTCGCCAGCTTGTTAAGTCTTTTGGGAGCCCTGCCGTTGTAAGTAGCAGGGGCTCTCCTGGAAAGGCCCCCCCTTTTTAGCTCTGGGTTGTAGGCTGAAAGGTGCGGACCAGCTGGTCAGGGGAAACTTTGTGGTGTGCGTTTCCCTTTCCCGGTCATTCTGTAGTCTATAAGAGTGTTTCAGCTATCTGTGAACAATGTCAATTTCGCATATGATATTGTCTTTGTGCTGAATGAGTTCATGGATTTCAGCTCGGGCCGCTTGTAAGTGTTTTACACAGGCCTTTGCTTTAGTGTCTCTTTCTTTAGTTCAGTCTCTGCTGAACGAGCTTGTGGATGGTATCGCGGGCCTCTTGCGGGTTTTTTTTTTTCGCAGGCCATGGCTTTCGAGTCTCTTTTAGTTCAGCCTCTGCTCTTTGCAAAGGGGCTTCACTTTTGTCGGAGTTTCTCGTTGAGTACCACTCTGGTTGTTTTCTCTGAATGCTCTCTTCGGTCTGTGTGCCGATGAAGATCAGGCAGGGCAGTTTGAAGTCTTTCCACTTCCTTCTGTAGCTCGGGGTCGTTGTCGTCCTCGGCTTGCATCCTTAGCGTTGCAACTTCGTGCTCCAGGGCGAGGCGGCTCCTTTCACGGAGACGTGCTTGTGCGATGAGCTGGCAAGCGAGGTTTTGGACGTGTCTGGCCGGTCTTTGTCGTGGGAGCTTTGGCTTGGTTTGTGCGCCATCAGCTTGTCCACGTCGGCGCTGCTCTTGGCTTTGGAGCTCTGAGTCACTGTCTCCCGGTTGTCCCAGCGGGTTGTGGGACTGTAGGACCGGAACATACTGGTTTCAACTGTGGGCGAGAGGAACACAACACGCACAGAGAGACCAAGCAAGTTTGTTCTACGTGTAACGAGCTATAATACGGCTATGCCGCGTATGCAAATTGTGGTTAACTGATGCAGACAGTTAAATCATTCTGTGGGACAATTTGGTTAGGTCAGCATGGGCCTGAATAAAATTTAGCAGGGCGGTAGATTAAAGGGGGTCACCTTTTGATGCTAGCGGCTTGTTGTCTAATTATTATTCAGCGTTCCTTGTTGTCTCAGATAGGTTCTGTCTCTAGGTGAACTGAAAGGAACAGAGCACAACAGAAAAAGAGCAATGGCAAGATAGCAAAGTTTGAAGTAACATGCAACCATCAAAGATGGAAAGGTCTGTAATGAAATGGCGTTAATAGTACACAGGAAGAGTTACAGGGGAAAAGGAGGCCTAAGCCTGCGGTTTGTGGCTCGGAGAGGAAAAGGGAGCCGGACACTTCAATGGCCGGGGGAATCTCTAGATTCTGTGGCCAATATTAAGTGTATGGGTTTAATACCTTTTTCTAGTTTAACTGGGTGAAATGAGGTCATTCGGGTTGGAGTTCAGCATCGCGGTTGGTCTTTCTGTCGTCCCCCAAACGCCTGACAGCAGTGTCCCGGGCCCCTCCGTATATCTGTACCGATGTGCGCCCTCTCACGCAACCCGACTTTGAATCACAACCGGCGGTGCCAAATTGGTGATGTCGTGTTGCGGGCCGCACTAACGGAGAGACACGGGAAAGTCCGAGACTCGCGCTCAGTCAGCGCTGGGGACACAGGTCAGATGAACCAGCATGCTGGACTCCAAGCAGAGATGACTGTCAAATCACCACACGCTCTTTAGTGGATTCTACCTATAAACACAGAATAGTGTGAACAAGTGGCTTGACAGTGAATGAAAGCTTTCTTGTTTAAACTGAATTGAGTAATTACGTATGTAGAAAATAGAAGCAAAGGTTTTACTAGATAATGGTAAAAAGGAAATTATGAAAATGATGTTAATTATCAAAATAACTTAACCCAAAAGAAAGAGAAAAAAAAAAAAGAAAAAAAATTTCCTTTAAGAAAAAAAAATTAACCCTTTTTTTTTTTTATTATTATTATTTTATTTATTTATTATTATCACTTTTATTATTAATAAAATTTAACAATCAGAAGTAATAAAGTAGGATGTACCCCGGGAGAAGACAGGCAGTAGTGGCGCGTTTGGGCCACAAAGGGTTTTGGGCCATTCCCTCCTAGTGGTCACCCTGGCTGACAGAGGACTTGATTTAAATTGCATTCACTGGTTTTGAATACAATTCAAATCGAGCGTATGCATAGATGTTAAGTAACTTCTAGAATAGTTGTCATAACGTATCAAATCAAAATTATTAAAAATAATTTGAAAAAGGAAATATAGAAGTAAAGCCATAAAACCATTCCCCACAGGGAAGGAGACTTCATTCAAATTAATCTTGAAATTTGTTTGTTTCCAACCAAATTTGAATAAGTGTAGGAAATTAAAGGTTGGCATTATTTTTGATGATGATCACGATCACTGTGGTGTATCAATGATAATAACCAAAATAAAATCAACTGGGAGAAAGCCACTTCAAAACAGAATGAGAGTAGACAGTAAGAGATGAGCTGACTTAGCGGGGGGAAGGCCACAAGGGGGCCACACTCCTCCTAAGTGGTCATCAGAAACTGCTAATACTTACTTTTGAATTTTAAATTCAAATGTGGTTTGAACCAAATTCAAAATAAGTGTACACAGTCAGAGGTGAAATCATGTTAGTAACACTGGACCTTGCACATGCATTGAAAGTTAGAAACACACTTTCAGAAATTCACTGGAAAAATCTGAAATTGTGACGAGAGAGAGATTTAGGAAAGGATGACATTGTTACTGGTGTCCACGAGGTGGCGCTATTTCGCTCATGGAGGGTAAAGTCAGGACGTGGAGGCCGTCTGATACTGGAAAACTCAAGGGCGCGCCCTAGCGTTTGGCAGTAGCATTGCAACCCGCCTGCTTTCAAATGTGACCGTCTCAGAGGACATGCAAAGAATTACACGCCTCAATTGCTGCATAAAATCACAAATAGTGCGGAATTTAAATCTCGACGGATTTCTTTCCGGTGCTATATTTCACAAAACGGCGTGGCAGGATTTTATTAAATTTTTTATTTTTTTTTTACACACACACATAGGGTCACAGGAATTATAAGTCTGTCGTTCGGATCCAAATACATTTATCAAATAGCGTTTTATGATTAGAATGTTTTTATGTTTTGGATTGTTTCTGTTGGTGCTATATTTTAACAAACGGTGTGGCAGGATTTTTTTCTCTACGCACACACATAGGGACAACAGGAATTAGGCATCTGTTTTTTGATTCCCACATACGACAATTAGCACTATGATTCACACGTGTTCACTTATAAATTTTAAACCTCGGCGGGTTTTCCTATTTCGACACGTGTACACGGAAGGATTTCTTCATTTCCGCACATTAATATGGACAACAGGAATTATACGTCTGTCATTCGGATCCAAATAACATCTATCAAATAGCACTTATGATTAAAAATGTTTTTATGTTTTGGATTTTTCTGTGCTATATTTCACAAAACGGTGTGGCAGGATTTTTTCTACACACACACATAGGGTCACAGGAATTATACGTCTGTCGTTCGGATCCAAATACATTTATCAAATAGCATTTTATGATTAAAATGTTTTTATGTTTTGGATTTTTCTGTGCTATATTTCACAAAACGGTGTGGCAGGATTTTTTCTACACACACACATAGGGACAACAGGAATTATACGTCTGTCGTTCGGATCCAAATAACATTTATCAAATAGCACTTATGATTAAAAATGTTTTTATGTTTTGGATTTTTCTGTGCTATATTTCTAACAAACACGTTTGGCAGGATTGCTTCGCTGCGCTGTGCGTAAATAAAACAGGGATTATTCGTCTGTTTTTTTCGACTCCCATAACATATTATCAAATAGCACTTATGATCAAATATGCGTTAGGTTTTACAATTGAGTAGCTACGTCAAATGTTTTAACCAGGAGTTATCGATAATCTAACGATTATAATTAATATCAGGCCTGTTTAAGAATAGTGAAAGAGCATCGTTTCACTAAATCTTGTCTTCACCGTGGCCGAAGAATCTCGTTCCGCCAGGGGAGTTTAACATTAAAATTGTCGTTGTTCAAAAGAGGTTTCTTCATCTTTTGTCGGACAACTTTAATACTCTGAAACTATGAAACTGCAGTTTACTTCTTAGCTTCGCTGGACTGAAACGGCTTTTTGCCTTTAATCAGTCAAGGTGAGTTCGCATAGCGTTCGCTCAACCGAGGTGCACGTACAATATTAAATCACAATATAGACATAGATTGAAAACTTAATTTGCTCAAAAACAAGTTTAAAGTGTGCCCGCATTCTCCACCATTTGTAAAGACTATAGGGCGGATCTAATCCGTGGGGAATTTGCATATCATAATTAATAATTGATAATTAATAATTATTCATACATGTTTGGATTAGATCAGTCTTACATGTTAATAAATCTCCCGCTAAGGGATGCTGTCATTTCACCTGCATGCATGCACGTGTATCCCTGCAATTAACCACAAGTTGATTGCAGTTAATTACACTGATCACGTCTTACAAAACAGGCAAAATTAATTAGCTCAATTGCCAGAATAATATTGTGGGGATCCACAATATCATCTTACTTTATAGGATTTCAGGAAACGCAATTCTCTGGCCAGAAGAATTGGGTTTGCTGCCCTATAAACACATACTCTTTAAAGTATCTTTAATTGATAAAGCGAGTAGGACCTGTTTGCACTTAAGGGACTTGAAAATGAGCAAAGTAAATGAATCAATCAAATGAATATAATGGATTTAATAAAGGCATGTCTACTTATATATTTACTACAGTTGCCATGGAATATATATATATACATATATATTTACAAACATAATAAACAAACAAAACACGATAAGGCATCGATGAACGAGAAAGGCATTGCGTTTGGACAAATGGAGACACGTGTGGGAGAGTGAGGGTGTGAGAGAGAGAGAGAACGGAGAGAGAGAGAAAGAGAGAGAGAGAGCATTAGCAGCATTATCCTGGACTTCACCTTTTCTGTAACAACACGAAAACATCATCTTAAGGCTTCTTAGAAGCTCTGTAAAAAGAGATACTTGCGCAAATGTAATCTTGGTCATGCACTCTGTGTCGCGTCGGTCCTGCACCGTGAGCGGTGTCCTTTGTGTGGGAGGAAGCGTCACGTGGTCACGTGCGCGTGCTTCTGGTTCAGAGAGAGCGCGCGGTGGTTTAAATGTCCCTCGTAGCCGGCTTTGCTGAAGAGATATGTCCCGCGGTGTTCTTTTCACTCGTGGAATTAAAACACAGGGACTTATCTTAAGACTGAAAAACACAAACTAACTAGAACACATAAAAGAAAGGCGAAAGACTCGCCTCGAGACGAGACGTTACATTCTGAAACCAGGACGAGCACGGAAGAGCGCAGTAAGATCTGACTCCGGAGGGAGGTTCAGTTCTTCTTTAAAGGAACCTTCTGAGGTGCGAACTGGCCAATGGCATTCAACGAAACTTTGGCGGCAACCTCGGCTTTGTCTTGTCCGCGTTCGATTTATGGCCGCATTCACAGGTTTTACAAGCAGTCAGAATTTGGTCAGAATCATTCCAAAGATGATTAAACATAGTAAAATACATTTTACGGCTTGTTCAATTACATAGATGACCTCGTTAGATCACAAAGGTTCGGAAAATAGGAAGAAAGACGTATAAGGAGAGTTATATTGCAGAGTTACATTAAAAGCATAATTAAATGCCCTTGTAGTTCGTTTAGAACTACCATACACTCCCAGATCCCTTCATAGGGCCTGGACAAATCGACAAACATAACATATCAAATATATCTCCGTAAAGTCTTTAAATGAGTGAATTAAAGCTTTGTGTATGTGCGTTTTCAGAGGGGACTCTTTGACCGCATGGCATTCCTTTCTCTGCAGAAAGGAGGGGGGTTAGTTTGATAAGGTCTGCTTGAAGCTCGAGCCACAGTCATGAAGTGTTCTGGTGAATCTCGCAGGACATTTGAATATGTCAGTTCATTGGGTGTTTAAGAGAGAGAACCCTCAAGATTTCTTATAACACCCCTGTGTCACAAAGTTAGCGAGATGTAATGTAAATCAACAAATGGGGAACGAGGATTGGAGTTTATCGAGACTAAACATGCTACACAGTGATTTCTGTTTCTCATAGTATGCAAGTCATGTCTCAAACATTAACCCATTAGAGTTTACAAGGCCACACAGACCAAACAACATAAAGGAAAAATCATGAGATGGAACATTGGATGCATGTATCACATGGTTATATATACATATATATATATACATAGAATATATAGGTTTAAACCAGGGTTCGTTTATTCTTCTCAGCAAGAATAAGGAGGAATCACACTCTCTGGGACATTCCAAGGGGTAATAAAGCTCAGTCTTGTAACAGAACACCCCGTTCTTGGTGTGTGTGTGGGAGAGAGTGTGTGTGTGTGTGTGTGTGTGTGTGTGTGTTTTTCCAAGTTCCAGGCCTTTTGGGGCTAAAGGCTTTGGGATTTTAGCATGGGGGTATTTAGTTATTCAGATTCACCTTCGCCCAGTCCTTACAACTCCCTGTGGGTTTATCTATAAGGAGTGATGCTTCTAGCCTCTCCTCCTCTACTCTCTGTGAGTATATGGTGATTATGCACTAAATGCGCCCCGGGCCTCGGCCCCTGGGACTTTGGTGTTGGATCCCTGTCCGCACGGCGTGTTACACTGTGTTCCCCATAGCGTAAGATATTACGCAGTACGAGCAGAGGTGGACAGAGTACACAACTTCCTTACTTGAGTAAAAGTACAGATACTACTGGTCAAATATTACTCCGTTACAAGTAAAAGTTGTAAAGACTGATTTTTACTTAAGTAAAAGTACAGAAGTACTCATTTTTAAAAGTACTTAAGTATCAAAAGTAAAAAGTAAATATCAATGCATTTTTTTTATTATTGTTATATGTAATTCTTACAGTTCCTCATGCCTCTGAAGCAACCTAGTCTACCAGTAGTATCTGTGGAATTAAGAGCTCTTAGAATGTTATAACACCTACAGAAATTAAACAACTGAACTAACAAAAAAGACCAAAATCATATTCATTTTTAATCATATCAATTTAACACTCTATGCACATTTGAATCAAGTGGTCTATAAAAATACAATATGCTTTAAAAGCCAGCTGCTACACAACCATAGCTGGATAACTACCCAACAGCAATACTGTTTTAACAAACAGCAAAACAGAAAGACCTGTTTGCCATGGATGCGCGCACTGCGCAGAGGATTCCATTTTACCATTTCTTTATCCATTTTACCACCAGTTAATTAGTGTGTAAAGAAAATTATGAAAAATTGCCGGACTTAACAACACGTGACCCAAGAGTGATTACTGTCTGTCACCTGCAAAAAACCAATCACGTCTTAGAGATTAAAACAAAATCATCCACTGACTGACGTTACTACTTTCTACTCAAGGACCTTGACAGAAATGTAGTGGAGTAAAAAGTATGATATTTGTCTTTCAAATGTAGTGAGGTAAAGTAAAAAGTTTCCAGAAAAAATAATACTCAAGTAAAGTACAGATACTCAAAAAGTGTACTTAAGTACAGTACTCAAGTAAATGTACTTCGTTACTGTCCACCTCTGAGTACGAGAGATACTCTCGTAAGAGAACGTACTCGGTTACTAACGTAACCTCGGTTCTCTCTAGAGAGGGAACGAGTACTGCGTATCTTGCCGTGCTTGGAATACGCTCTGGTTCGCTTCGGCGATGAAAACCATTTTGTACCAGCCTATCGAGCTTATTTATAGGGTGAGACCACACCCTTTCTGGCGGGACGTGACGATATGGGCGCGAAGTGCCCCCATTGGTCATGACGTCACGCAGAGCCTCTCTCGATAGGCTGCTGCTTTTGCCGCAGGGCAGCCAATAGGCGCGCGAGCTGTCTCGCCTATGTCTGCTTGCTGCTGCAAAGCGTTTTACATTAATACAAAATTAAGGATAATTTTTTGGCTTCAGTATCTCGTGGAAAAGAGGTTTTCCCCGTAGCGTAAGATATTACGCAGTACTCGTTCCCTCTCTAGAGAGAACCGAGGTTACGTTAGTAACCGAGTACGTTTTCATTTACAAATTAAAACTTATTTATTTAATTTGAAAAATATTATTTTGAATATTTATTTTAGCAACAGATTTTATTGTTTTTATGTTATTTATTTTTATTTATATACATTTTCTATTTTTTGTAAGTAAAATTTGTGATTGATTGATTTGTTCCATGAATTGTTGTGTTTTGTAAGTAAAATTTGTGATTGATTGATTGATTTGTTCCATGAATTGTTGTGTGATTTGTAAGTAAAATTTGTGATTGATTGATTGATTGATTTGTTCCATGAATTGTTGTTTTGTAAGTAAAATTTGTGATTGATTGATTGATTTGTTCCATGAATTTTTGTTTTGCAAGTAAAATTTGTGATTGATTGATTGATTTGTTCCATGAATTGTTGTGTGTTTTGTAAGTAAAATTTGTGATTGATTGATTGATTTGTTCCATGAATTGTTGTGTTTCATCACACATGAATAATAAACTGTTAAACTGCAAGTAGATGTCATTTAGTTATTGAATACAAATCAAACCAAGGGTGAGATCAATAAACCAATACAGTGCTAATATTTGAATGGGCCCTGGGCCACTTTGTACAGTAAAATTTGGGCCCCGACATCAAAAAGGTTAAGAACCCCTGTTCTAAATGACTTATGAAGCATCAGTAGGAGTCTATGAGTATGTATAGAAAGTTCAAGATCGAGGATTCTTTGGCCAGAAATATTTTCCTTGGGTCAAATATGGACTTTACTGTGGCGAATATAACATCAAAAGAAGACAATCTGATTGTATATTAAGTTAATGTTTAAGAACTATTTGGCCAGAAATATGTTCAGTAGTTCCATAAAAAAACCTATGTATGACTGATTTAACATGAGAAGGAGTTTATAAGTTTATACATTTTTTGAAGACCCTTTGAACAGAAAGTAGTTCAAAATGTCAGATTTGGTCTTCTAAATGGCTTATGAAGCAACAGTAGGAGTCTATGAGTATGTATAGAAAGTTCAAGATCGAGGATTCTTTGGCCAGAAATATTTTCCTTGGGTCAAATACGGACTTTACTGTGGCGAATATAACATCAAAAGAAGACAATCTGATTGCATATTAAGTTAATGTTCAAGAACTCTTTGGCCAGAAATATGTTCCTTGGGTCAAATATGGACTTTACTGTGGCTAATATAACATCAAAAGAAGACTATCTGATGGTATATTAAGTTAAAGTTCAAGAACTCTTTGGCCACAAATATGTTCAGTAGGTCCATAAAAAACCTCTATATGACTGATTTAACATCAGAAGGAGTCTATAAGTTTATACATTTTTTGAAGACTCTTTGAACAGAAAAAAGTTCAAAAGGTCAGATATGGTCTTCTAAATGACTTATGAAGCATCAGTAGGAGTCTATGAGTATGTATAGACCCCTTTTCAGTTGGTAAACATGGTGACGTTTTATGTGGGCGGAGCTTAGGTGGAGGCAGAACGATCCCTCTGGCCGCTTCATTAACGCTAGTTTGCATGTTTTGTTAGCTTGTTTTTTAACAATGATGGGAGAAAATCTGATTTTATCTTAATGTGCAAGGTCACTCACTGTCCAGGACCGCGATTGTTATTTGCAAAAGTTCATTTTAACGGACGGAACCAGATTGGCCGACCCGTAACGTTACACGCTCAGTCAATGGGATGATCTGACAGGATTAACGTTAACGCTACCTACGGTTGAGTGGCTGGACTTCTACACCTGATAGAAAAACAGAGCGTAAAGAGAAACTGAGGGCATATAAATCTGATGCCTATAACTATGTGATGAATGCTCATGTACAAGACTTGTGTGGTGCGATCCGCAGTTCAGCCTAGCCAGCGCCAAGAAGACAACAATGTTGAGTGACATTACGGTGCAATTTTAATGATGTGAATATTTTCTAGAAATAAAAATTCCAGATACAGCATATTCATTTTCATCAATTCTTGCACCCAACAACACAACAAGAGGACATTTAATAATAATAATAATAATAACAATTTAAGCTCCTTATTATGTAGCCGAATTTGTGCTGGTTTGTATTGGCCACCTCCAGTTTTCCTGTTGTTTTGCCTCCAGCTAGCGCCGTGACGTAATTGTGACGTCGGCGCAAAAGGGGTCTATAGAAAGTTCAAGATCGAGGATTCTTTGGCCAGAAATATTTTCCTTGGGTCAAATATGGACTTTACTGTGGCGAATATAACATCAAAAGAAGACAATCTGATTGTATAAGTTAATGTTCAAGAACTCTTTGGCCACAAATATGTTCAGTAGGTCAATAAAAAACCTATGTATGGCTGATGTAACATGAGAGGGAGTTTATAAGTTTATACATTTTTTTAAGACCCTTTGAACAGAAAGAATTTCAAAAGGTCAGATTTGGTCTTCTATGAAGCAACAGTAGGAGTCTTTGAGTATGTATAGAAAGTTCAAGATCGAGGATTCTTTGGCCAGAAATATTTTCCTTGGGTCAAATATGGACTTTACTGTGGCCAATATAACATCAAAAGAAGACAATCTGATTGTATATTAAGTTAATATTTGTAGCGACAATGACTTTTGTTTTGGGGAAATTGTTAACTCAAATGAGGAATACTATTCATGAGATAATGAATATGTATTATCGCATACACGAATTTGATTATCCCAAATAGGGACGAGGCTAACCTCACCGTATATGAATAATTAACACGATTGCTCGTAGTAATTATTCCTATAGGTAAGATTCGGTCAATTATCAGAGTAAATTTTGATGTGATTAAAATCTATCAAGCAATCTGTCCGTCCGGCGGACTGGAGCGAGACTTAATTCTTTATCACAATTTATCGGCCTGTAAACAGCGATTATATCATTTCTGTGGCCACAAAGAATATGATATTTCGTGTAAGGCACTTTTAAATATTTCAATAGTTAAATCAGGTAGAGCAGGTAACTTATATCGACATTTTCAGAGGCTTCAAAGTATGGAACCATGAAACAGACTTGATTCAAAATGATTATGAAATTTAATAAACACAACTAAAGATTACATAAACTATTAAATCACGCAGGAGTAAATATGCATAGCAAAACAAACAATTAACAACAACGATTGCAATACGAAATATTGGAGAGATAAAGTTAGAGTGTGAAAGAGGGAGAGAGAGAGAGAGAGAGAGAGAGAGAGAGAGAGAGAGAGAGAGAGAGAGAGAGAGAGAGAGAGAGAGAGAGAGAGAGTGTGAGAGAGAGAGAGAGAGAGAGAGAGAGTGAGAGAGTGTACAGTTCAAACAGCTCAACACAATTCACCACAAGACCCAAAGGCTTTCTAAGCAATATCTAAACAACCTTAAAAATAGCAATGAAATCAGATTAAGTACGTTACTTGCGTTTACGGCCCCTTTTGTGCAGTTGTGTTTATAAAGGCAGCTCGGTCGGAGTGTCTGGAGCGTCTTCCGATAGGAGGCAGATGTTTGCGATTGCTTCAGCTGCGGTCCGTACGAGATGGTTCATTTTAAACTCGTTTCGTTCGTGAATACACTGAACGAAGGCAAATGATCAAACTGAGGTAGATCGAAAAAGAAAGAAACTTAGATTAAAACAAAGTAGAAAAACGACGAATAAGAAAAAGAAGAAACTCCGGCTGGAGTTCAGGAAAGTTGTAACTCTCTCTGGCGTGAACTTGCTTGCGCCGAACAGACGGGACGCTCCAAGTTTTGAAGGAGCTAGAGGCACGCCTTTCTTGCGCGCCTGGTCCAATCGTTTGGGAGGAGGCGTGGCGGCAACCTTCTATGTTTGCAAAATACCCGTCCTCCGGGCAATGTGCAGAGAAGATAACTAAGTCAAAAATACACTTCTAAACTGGTATTTAATAAAAGAATGCCTAATGTTGCACTTTGGGTCAAGAATTCAGTACCATTAGATTTCTCTGATCACAATAATACCACGCATGGTATAATTGTAAGCTAGCGAGACAGATATACATGTTTCTTCGTGATTAGCGCATATCAGGGTTGATTACATACCATAAAGATCATGATTATAAGCTTGGTTACATGGGAATAATAAAACACAACAAGAAAAACTTTTCATACATTTAAAGCATGAACGATTGTCACAAAAGGATTGTCTCTGTGTGTGTGTGTGTGTGTGCAGAGTTCGTTGAGGTTCAACAGTGGGGGGGTGAACTCGTGCTCAATCAGTGTGGTAGGCTCGTGCTCGACCCCCTCGGGGAATCGTATTGTTTTTGAATTGATTAGTTTATCAAGGAATACAATGATAGTTTTGTCCTTGAAAGATATAATTTCAGACAGAAACTCTTCGGGGGGTTTTCCCGAAGATCTCGACAAATGGGCCTTGTGGTCCCATGTCGATCACATGTCGGTAAAACAGGGCATTCTTGTTTAATTATTAGAGAGAAATGCTGGGTGTGCGAATTGCAGTCAGTGACTCAGTCAAGATAGGACAATCCTTTCCTTGTGTGTATCACTCCAAATGGAGGGTAAGGGGTGGTTAAAGATTAATCTGGTTAATTTCATCAACTGGCAGAGTTGGGCCATCTGGTTACCGTTACATGTTCAAGAACTCTTTGGCCACAAATATGTTCAGTAGGTCCATAAAAAATCTATATATGACTGATATAACATCAGAAGGAGTCTATAAGTTTATACATTTTTTGAAGACTCTTTGAACAGAAAAAAGTTCAAAAGGTCAGATATGGTCTTCTAAATGACTTATGAAGCATCAGTAGGAGTCTATGAGTATGTATAGAAAGTTCAAGATCGAGGATTCTTTGTCCAGAAATATTTTCCTTGGGTCAAATATGGACTTTACTGTGGCGAATATAACATCAAAAGAAGACAATCTGATTGTATAAGTTAATGTTCAAGAACTCTTTGGCCACAAATATGTTCAGTAGGTCCATAAAAAAACCTATGTATGACTGATGTAACATGAGAGGGAGTTTATAAGTTTATACATTTTTTGAAGACCCTTTGAACAGAAAGAAGTTCAAAAGGTCAGATTTGGTCTTCTAAATGACTTATGAAGCAACAGTAGGAGTCTTTGAGTATGTATAGAAAGTTCAAGATCGAGGATTCTTGGGCCAGAAATATTTTCCTTGGGTCAAATATGGACTTTACTGTGGCTAGGGCTGTCGCGATAACCGCAATATTGCAGTACCGCGCTACTGACAGGCCAACCGCAGAGAAATGCAAGTAACCGCAGCAACCGCAAACCGCGTTTTCTTTTTTCATAAGGCCACCCTTTCGTAGTTCGTACTATGTGTATTGAATGTTAAATAAGTTAATAATAACAAGTCTGTTTATCATGGTGATTTGTACAGAGGCTTCGTGGATTTGAACTTACCGGTAAGCCTAAACAGACAGTGAATGTGATCGACTGAGCGCGTGCGATTACCTGCGTCTGTCTTTGAAGTCAAGTCATGTATATTCGTGAAAATGTTGCCGTTTCCAAGGAAAGCGAAATATTTGTCGTATCATCTTTTTAACGTGTAAGGGTATTTATTATGAATGGCCAGCATTACACAGCGCGAGGAAGCCGTGGGGGGAAAGCAGCGAGTCACGCATTGAATCAATGCCATTGGTCTCTATTAAGTGAAACATTGCTTCAGCTTTGCCCAAAAGTGAAGCATTGCTGGCCAGCTGAGCCTTGAAAAGTGGAGCTCAAAGGTAAAAAATAATTAACACCTTGTTTCATTATGTATCATTTAAGGAATCGGCTTTTTTTAACGTTTTCGTTGAATGAACGGTTTAATGACTCGCTCAAAGAAAGTCCGTTGGCGTAACAATGTAACTGTGCGCTGAGTGACAGTCTTTCAATGTGCAGAGACGCGGTTACATTGGTTACATTTGTGTATGCTGACCACATCATAACACGTATTTATATAGCAACAAATAAATAAATAATTAAATAAATGGCGGTTATACCGCATATCGCGCTATTGAGCCACTCAAAATTACCGCAAGGGAAATTCCTTCACCGCGACAGCCCTAACTGTGGCCAATATAACATCAAAAGAAGACAATCTGATTGTATATTAAGTTAATGTTCAAGAACTCTTTGGCCAGAAATATTTTCCTTGAATGACTGATTTAACATCAGAAGGAGTCTATAGGTTTATACATTTTTTGCAGACCCTTTGAACAGAAAGATCTTCAAAAGGTCAGATTTGGTCTTCTAAATGACTTTTGAAGCATCAGTAGGAGTCTATGAGTATGTATAGAAAGTTTAGGATTGAGGATTCTTTGGCCAGAAATATTTTCCTTGGGTCAAATATGGACTTTACTGTGGCGAATATAACATCAAAAGAAGACAATCTGATTGCATATTAAGTTAATGTTCAAGAACTCTTTGGCCACAAATATATTCCTTGGGTCAAATATGGACTTTACTGTGGCTAATATAACATCAAAAGAAGACATTCTGATAGTATAAGTTAATGTTCAAGAACTCTTTGGCCAGAAATATGTTCCTTGGGTCAAATATGGACTTTACTTTGGCTAATATAACATCAAAAGAAGACAATCTGATTGTTTAAGTTAATGTTCAAGATCTCTTTGGCCAGAAATATGTTCCTTGGGTCAAATATGGACTTTACTTTGGCTAATATAACATCAAAAGAAGACAATCTGATTGTATATTAAGTTAATGTTCAAGAACTCTTTTGCCAGAAATATGTTCCTTGGGTCAAATATGGACTTTACTTTGGCTAATATAACATCAAAAGAAGACAATCTGATTGTATATTAAGTTAATGTTCAAGAACTCTTTTGCCAGAAATATTTTCCTTGGGTCAAATATGGACTTTACTGTGGCGAATATAACATCAAAAGAAGACAATCTGATAGTATAAGTTAATGTTCAAGAACTCTTTGGCCACAAATATGTTCAGTAGGTCCATAAAAAAACCTATGTATGACTGATGAGGGAGTTTATAAGTTTATACATTTTTTGAGAGGGAGTTTATAAGTTTATACATTTTTTGAAGACCCTTTGAACAGAAAGAAGTTCAAAAGGTCAGATTTGGTCTTCTAAATCAGGGGTTCCCAACCTTTTTTGTGCCAGGGACCAGCATATTCATAAAAAAAAATCCAAGGACCAGTTGTCAATTTTAATGCCTCAATTTTAAGGTGGATTGTTTGAATTCGGAACATATCACTGTGTAAAACAGTAACAGCCTATCATTTATTTGCATATGTGACCCTGGATGACAAAACCAGTCACGTTTGTCTTTTTTTTTTTTATTGATATTTATACATCATGAAAGCTGAATAAATAAGTTTTCCATTGATGAATGGTTTGTTAGGATAGGACAATATTTGGCCGAGATACAACTACTATCAAATCTGGAATCTGAGGGTGCAAAAAAATCAAAACAATGAGAAAATCGCCTTTAAAGTTGTCGATTTATGTTCGCAATTGTGCTGCATTCACTCACAAAAATAAATGTGTTATACATTTACGGTAGAACATGGAACATGATCTTTACTTAATATCCTAATGATTTTTGGCATAAAAGATAAATTGATCATTTTGACCCATACAATGTATTGTTGGCTATTCCCACAAATATACCCGTGCTACTTAAGACTGGTTTTGTTATCCAGGGTCACATATAATGAACTAGGTGGCAACAAAGGCTACTTGTATACCAATCTTTTTAAACTTTCAGACCAGTTCACAAAATGTTTCCCTTTTCTCCCATACAATTAGGTCTACTTCAAAAGCAACTCACACAGCACTCACTCACAGGTGGCAGTAATGGCAAATTGTATGAAAATACCAGTCCATTTCACCGGTCAAATCTCTCCAGAACCACTGAAGAAAATCACTTCAAAAGCAAATTAGTGTTTTCACTCACCAACAGGTCACAAAGGCTAATTGTATGAAAATAAGAGCCAGTTTCAACATACAGTTTCAGAATACAATAGCAAACACAAAGTGATTTCAGCCAATAATTTTTAAAAGTATAAAATTAGAGATTAAGCTTTAACCTTTAACAAAAAATACCAGACCAGACCAATGAGATTGAGAACAAAACTATTTTAATGTGAGGATGAACTGTAATTCTATATTTGTAGCTGTGCACAAGACAAGCTGTTCTTCCTGGGCATTCATAAAAAACATATATGCATCCAAAACAATGCAAACAAATTCCAGGATACAATAAAACTAATATGAACAAATATGAACGAAAACCAGCTTACAGTCTGATATCCATCTCAGTGAGACCCCTGGGATTGCTTGGCAGCCACAAGAACATCATACCGTGGCTTGATGGTTGACAATGAGACACGCAGGGTATTCCTCACATCCAGTCTGTTTCTAAGTCTGGTCTTAGTGGCAGTCATGGCAGAAAAACCTGCCTCGCACAGATATGAAGTCGGGAACGGGAGCAGGGTCTTCAGTGCAAGGGTGCTGATCTCAATGTATTCTATTGATGCTTTGATCCAGAAGGATGTCAATGGTGTTGAATTAAAGATAGTTTTCAGGCCTCCGTCATTTCTGAGCTCCAGCAGCTGGTCTTCTTGTCTTGATGAGAGCTGGTTCTGACCGTCATCATCTTCAAAATTAGAATCAGAATTTACTTCTTGGCATGAATGTTTTCACATACAAGTAATTTGCTTTGGTGTTTTGGTGCAAAATAGGGATGTTAACGATTAAGCGACGATAAGCATGCGCGTGTCAAGTCAAGTCAAGTCACCTTTATTTATATAGCGCTTTTTACAATACAAATTGTTTCAAAGCAGCTTTACAGAGATAACAGGAAAACAATGTTGTAATAGTATTGTTAAATTCAAAATTAAATGTTAAATGTCCCCAACTAAGCAAGCCAAAAGCCAATGGCGACAAAAGCGAAGAGAGGCGAAAAAGGCAACAGTGGCAAGGAACCAAAACTCCATCAGGTGACAGAATGGAGAAAAAAACCTTGGGAGAACCCAGGCTCAGTCAGGGGGCCAGTCCTCCTTTGGCCAATGAACGAACAGTGTATGATTATGAGTTAGGCAGCATAATGTCAGGAGTCAGATGTGATCAGAACTTTCACGATATTTATCCAGTTCATCTGGTTGGGTTGGGTCATCCGGCCGGTGAGAAGATGAGTGTGTTGAGGTGTCCATGGGCCTTCACAGTGTTGATGGGCCGGCTCATCAGGGATGCGTTGTCGTCGTGTCCATGTGATGGTCCTTCCTCAGATCTGGATATGGCCTGGATCCGGCGGTTCGCGGTAAACCTCGGGATAAGCAGAGAGACTAATATTAGCGTAGACGCCATCCTTCTTATGATGTACAAAGTACATCAGGAATTATGGGAAGTGTTCCCGGTTCCGGCTGATCTAAACTATGCAGCCTAACATTGAATTATAGAAATCTATAATGTGTTATGTGTATGCTAAGCCAAAGAGATGTGTTTTTAGTCTAGATTTAAACTGACAGACTGTATCTGCTTCCCGGACTGTGTTAGGAAGATTGTTCCAAAGTTTTGGTGCTAAATAGGAAAAGGATCTACCGCCAGCAGTCGATTTTGATATTCTAGGTATTATCAACTGGCCAGAATTTTGAGATCGCAATAGACGTGAAGGACTATAATGCGTTAAGAGCTCGCTCAAGTACTGGGGAGCTAAACCATTTAGTGCTTTGTAAGTAATCAGCAATATTTTAAAATGTATACGATGTTTAATAGGCAGCCAATGCAGTGTTGACAGAACCGGGCTAATATGGTCATACTTCCTGGTTCTGGTAAGAACTCTAGCGGCTGCGTTTTGAACTAGCTGTAGTTTGTTTATTAAGCGTGCAGGGCAACCACCCAGTAGAGCATTACAATAATCTAGCCTTGATGTCATGAATGCATGAACTAATTGTTCCGCATTTGTCAGTGAGAGCATATGACGTAATTTAGATATATTTTTAAGATGGAAAAATGCGGTTTTACAGATACTAGACACGTGACTTTCAAATGAAAGATTGGTATCAAAGAGCACACCCAGGTTCCTAACTGACGACGAAGACTTAACAGAGCAGCCATCGATTGTTAGACAGTATTCTGGGTTATTACGTGTGGCAGTTTTTTGTCCAATGATTAGAATCTCTGTTTTTTCAGAATTTAGTAATAGGAAATTACTGGTCATCCAATTTTTTATATCAGCTATGCATTCCGTTAATTTTGAGAATTGGTAAGTTTCGTTAGGTTTTGAAGAAATATACAGCTGAGTATCATCAGCATAACAGTGGAAGCTAATTCCATATTTCCTAATGATATATCCTAATGGTAGCATGTACATAGTGAACAGCAGCGGTCCTCAACCGCTGTGTGCTGCTGTGTGTGCTGCTCAACTGTGAAACATGTAAAGATAGCGCGCCGGAGATATGTTCGGGACCATTTTACACCATCATGACCATAAGTTTGCGTGTTAATTTGCAACTTTTTAATTTGTGCAAATGTAAGTTGTAATATTGTGTTTATTTTGTGTAGGCCTATCTATATCTGATTTATCTCATGATAGGATGCATTTGGTTAAAAAATTAATGTAGTAAAGTGTACGGTGATCCTCTTCGGCTTCAGCGCGCGCAGCTCAAACGGCACTGTAGGACTAATAATGACTATTGGGACTGTCATATTATATAACATTATAAAGAGAACAATATTGTAATAAAACATTGTGAATTATTTGGGTTTAGTTGCCGTGTCGCGTTGCTCGAGGAAGAGCGCGCGTCCACAACATGAGTCATTCTGAATGGCACGTAACTTAGTTCTAATTCACTTGTGCATTCTCTTAATTTTGTGCAGATATAATTTGTAATGTTATGTTTATTTTGTATATATCTGATTAATATCACAGAGTTAATATCATAATATCATTGAGTTAAATAAAGTGCTAGCAAAGTGCTCCAGTTTACCGGTATCTATTCAACGCGCGCAGCTCAAACAGCAATGCACAGCTAATAATAACGATGAGAACACTATTTTATAAAATTGTTGTGAATTCATTGGTTGTTATTTTCAGCACGTTGTTCCAGGAAGAGTGCATCCACAACAGTCAAAATAGTATATTCAAAATATATTAAATATAAAAAGTAGCCAACTATTGTTTGAAAAATCTGCATTTACTGAAATTACTATTTTGCCAAATTGAAAATTAAATAGAAAATATACTTTGGGAAGGGGCGTAATATTTAATGTGCATATATTTACCTTGGAATGGGTTGCGCATCCATAGTTTGCCATTCCTTGGGTCTTTTTCAGATGGGAAATAACGCTCAAACTCATCAGACAGTGATGTCAGGTGGCAATGTATCAACTGACCAAGTCCTTCAGCATCCTCAGAAAAACTGGATAAGTTGCTGAACATATCAAAAACACCCCGGTTGACGCGCCGTGCCCAGGTTTCCAGCTTGGCTTTAAATCCAGCGATTTTATCCGCCAACCTGAATGTGTCAGCCATCCTCCCCTGCATCGTCAGGTTCAAGTCATTCAAGGTCATGAAAATGTCACTCAAGTAGGCCAGTTTTGCGAGCCAGCTCTTGTCACTGAAGTGCGCGGCTAAGGGTGACTGCTTGTTGGAGAGGAATTTCTGTAATTCCTCTCTTAGCTCAAACACTCGTGTTAGGGCTTTCCCTTTGGACAGCCACCGAACTTCTGTATGTAGAAGCAGGCGCTTGTGATCAGCATCCATGTCCTCACACAATAGTTCAAACAAACGCGTATTCAGGGCATGAGCTTTGATGTGGTTGATGACACGTATAGCATTATTAAGGACCGTGTGGAGCTCTGGAGACATCTTCTTGCTTGCCAGCATCTCTCGGTGAATCATGCAGTGAGTTGCCTCGCATTCAGGCGCAACTTCTTTCACCCTGGCAGTGAACCCCGTCAACCGGCCGGTCATCGCGGCAGCACCGTCAGTGCAGACACCAACACAGAACTTCCATTCCAGTCTGCCTGCAACGTATTCGTTCAATACTTCGAATATTTTGGAGCCAGTGGTTGTGCTTGGAAGTGAAAGACAACAGAGCAAATCTTCCTGCACCTCATCTTGATGCACGTACCGCACATAAACTAACATGATCGCCTTATTTTCCACGTCAGTCGATTCGTCCACTTGAATTGCGTACCACGGAGATGCTTTTAATCTGCCCAACAGCTGCCCCTCAATATCTTCAGCCATGTCATCAATTCTCCTGGCAACAGTATTGTCAGATAGTGGAACATGTTCCAACTTACTAGCTGCTTTTTCCCCCAAAAGTTCCCGACAAATATCTTTTGCAGCCGGCAAAATGAGCTCTTCTCCGATTGTAAAGTTTTTTTTAGCTTTAGCTATTCGGTGAGCAACCAGATATGACGCCTTTGTTGCAGCTACGTTCACTGATGTTGAGGATTTCAAAACTTGCCGCTGAGCGTCTAACTCACGTCTCTTTCTTTCGAAAAACTCCTCCGTTTTGTCTTTGAGAGTTGGGTGTTTGGTGGTCAAGTGCCGCTGAAGTTTTGACGGCTTCATTGCTCCATTGCAGAGTTTTTCACCACAAATAACACACAACGGATTTGGCGCCACGGAATCGCCTGTTGTCGTAAATCCATACCTAATGTATGAGGTATCGTATTTACGATTAAAGCTTGACTTTTTTTTCTTTCTCTCGCTATTTTCGAGTTGGTCATCGCCTTTCCTTTTACCGGAACTGTTCGTAATGAAATTAGCCATTGAAGTTTGCTGAGGCCCGCTCATCTCTCCCAGATCTCTCCACATACTTCTCTGTCACTTCAGGCGCACCGCGCTTTTTTTGCAGTCCGTTAAGATACGACGCGTTGCTAAGCAATTGCAAGGCGCTCAAAGAAGCACATTAATCTATTTATTTATTTACAACTATTTATTTTTTATGTTGACATGTTAAAAAGCATTTAAAAAAGACAATTGTTATTATAAAAAAAAAAAAAAAATAAAAAAATTCTGGGAATATTTCAAGGCCCGGTACTAACGGGTCCACGGACCGGCACCGGTCCGGGGACCGGGGGTTGGGAATCACTGTTCTAAATGACTTATGAAGCAACAGTAGGAGTCTTTGAGTATGTATAGAAAGTTCAAGATCGAGGATTCTTGGGCCAGAAATATTTTCCTTGGGTCAAATATGGACTTTACTGTGGCCAATATAACATCAAAAGAAGACAATCTGAATGTATATTAAGTTAATGTTCAAGAACTCTTTGGCCACAAATATGTTCAGTAGTTCCATAAAAAAACCTATGTATGACTGATTTTACATGAGAAGGAATTTATAAGTTTATACATTTTTTGAAGAGCCTTTGAACAGAAAAAAGTTTAAAAGGTCAGATATTGTCTTTTAAATTACTTTTGAAGCATTAGTAGGAGTCTGAGTATGTATAGAAAGTTCAAGATCTAGGATTCTTTGGCTAGAAATATTTTTCTTGGGTCAAATATGAACTTTACTGTGGTGAATATAACATCAAAAGAAGACAATCTGATTGTATATTAAGTTGATGTTCAAGAACTCTTTGGCCAGAAATATTTTTAGTAGTTCCATAAAGAACCTATTTGTGACTGATTTAAGATCAGAAGGAGTCTATAGGTTTATACATTTTTTGCAGAACCTTTGAACAGAAAAAAGTTAAAAAGGTCAGATTTTGTCTTCTAATGACTTTTGAAGCATCAGTGGGAGTCTATGAGTATGTATAGAAAGTTTAGGATCGAGAATTCCTTGGCCAGAAAAATGTTCCTTGCTTGAAATATGGACTTTACTGTGGCTAATATAACATCAAAAGAAGACAATCTGATAGTATATTAAGTTAATGGTCAAGAACTCTTTGGCCAGAAATATGTTCCTTGGGTCAAATACGGACTTTACTGTGGCGAATAGAACATCAAAAGAAGACAATCTGATTGTATATTAAGTTAATGTTCAAGAACTCTTTGGCCAGAAATATGTTCAGTAGTTCCATAAAAAAAACTATGTATGACTGATTTAACATGAGAAGGAGTTTATAAGTTTATAAATTTTTTGAAGACCCTTTGAACAGAAAAAAGTTCAAAATGTCAGATTTGGTCTTCTAAATGACTTATGAAGCAACAGTTAGGAGTCTTTGAGTATGTATAGAAAGTTCAAGATCGAGGATTCTTTGGCCAGAAATATTTTCCTTGGGTCAAATACGGACTTTACTGTGGCGAATATAACATCAAAAGAAGACAATCTGATTGCATATTAAGTTAATGTTCAAGAACTCTTTGGCCACAAATATGTTCCTTGGGTCAAATATGGACTTTACTGTGGCTAATATAAAATCAAAAGAAGACTATCTGATGGTATATTAAGTTAATGTTCAAGAACTCTTTGGCCACAAATATGTTCAGTAGGTCCATAAAAAACCTCTATATGACTGATTTAACATCAGAAGGAGTCTATAAGTTTATACATTTTTTGAAGACTCTTTGAACAGAAAAAAGTTCAAAAGGTCAGATATGGTCTTCTAAATGACTTATGAAGCATCAGTAGGAGTCTATGAGTATGTATAGAAAGTTCAAGATCGAGGATTCTTTGGCCAGAAATATGTTCCTTGGGTCAAATATGGACTTTACTGTGGCTAATATAACATCAAAAGAAGACAATCTTATAGTATATTAAGTTAATGTACAAGAACTCTTTGGCCAGAAATATCTTCAGTAGGTCCATAAAAAAACCTATGTATGACTGATTTAACATGAGAAGGAGTTTATAAGTTTATACATTTTTTGAAGACACTTTGAACAGAAAAAAGTTAAAAAGGTCAGATTTTGTCTTCTAAATGACTTTTGAAGCATCAGTGGGAGTCTATGAGTATGTATAGAAAGTTCAATATTGATAATTCTTTGGCCAGAAAAATGTTCCTTGCTTGAAATATGGACTTTACTGTGGGCTAATATAACATCAAAAGAAGACAATCTGATTGCATATTAAGGTAATGTTCAAGAACTCTTTGGCCAGAAATATGTTCCTTGGGTCAAATATGGACTTTACTGTGGCGAAAATAACATCAAAAGAAGACAATCTGATAGTATTTTAAGTTAGTTCAAGAACTCTTTGGCCAGAAATATGTTCAGTAGGCCCATAAAAAAAACCTATGTATGACTGATTTAACATGAGAAGGAGTTTATAAGTTTATACATTTTTTGAAGAGCCTTTGAACAGAAAAAAGTTTAAAAGGTCAGATATTGTCTTCTAAATGACTTTTGAAGCATCAGTAGGAGTCTTTGAGTATGTATAGAAAGTTCAAGATCGAGGATTTTTTGTCCAAAAATATGTTCCTTGGGTCAAATATGGACTTTACTGTGGCTAATATAACATCAAAAGAAGACAATCTGATAGTATATTAAGTTAATGTTCAAGAACTCTTTGGCCAGAAATATGTTCAGTAGGTCCATAAAAAAACCTATGTATGACTGATTTAACATGAGAAGGAGTTTATAAGTTTATACATTTTTTGAAGAGCCTTTGAACAGAAAAAAGTTTAAAAGGTCAGATGTTGTCTTTTAAATTACTTTTGAAGCATCAGTAGGAGTCTGAGTATGTATAGAAAGTTCAAGATCTAGGATTCTTTGGCTAGAAATATTTTTCTTGGGTCAAATATGAACTTTACTGTGGTGAATATAACATCAAAAGAAGACAATCTGATTGTATATTAAGTTGATGTTCAAGAACTCTTTGGCCAGAAATATGTTTAGTAGTTCCATAAAGAACCTATTTGTGACTGATTTAACATCAGAAGGAGTCTATAGGTTTATACATTTTTTGCAGACCCTTTGAACAGAAAGATCTTCAAAAGGTCAGATTTGGTCTTCTAAATGACTTTTGAAGCATCACTAGGAGTCTATGAGTATGTATAGAAAGTTTAGGATCGAGAATTCCTTGGCCAGACAAATGTTCCTTGGTTGAAACATGGACTTTACTGTGGCGAATAGAACATCAAAAGAAGACAATCTGATTGTATATTAAGTTAATGTTCAAGAACTCTTTGGCCACAAATATGTTCAGTAGTTCCATAAAAAAAACTATGTATGACTGATTTAACATGAGAAGGAGTTTATAAGTTTATAAATTTTTTGAAGACCCTTTGAACAGAAAGAAGTTCAAAATGTCAGATTTGGTCTTCTAAATGACTTATGAAGCAACAGTTATGAGTCTATGAGTATGTATAGAAAGTTCAAGATCGTGGATTCTTTGGCCAGAAATATTTTCCTTGGGTCAAATACGGACTTTACTGTGGCGAATATAACATCAAAAGAAGACAATCTGATTGCATATTAAGTTAATGTTCAAGAACTCTTTGGCCAGAAATATGTTCCTTGGGTCAAATATGGACTTTACGGTGGCTAATATAACATCAAAAGAAGACTATCTGATGGTATATTAAGGTAATGTTCAAGAACTCTTTGGCCACAAATATGTTCAGTGGGTCCATAAAAAACCTCTATATGACTGATTTAACATCAGAAGGAGTCTATAAATGTATACATTTTTTGAAGACTCTTTGAACAGAAAAAAGTTAAAAAGGTCAGATATGGTCTTCTAAATGACTTATGAAGCATCAGTAGGAGTCCATGAGTATGTATAGACCCCTTTTCAGTTGGTAAACATGGTGACGTTTTATGTGGGCGGAGCTTAGGTGGAGGCAGAACGATCCCTCTGTCCGCTTCACTTACGCTAGTTTGCATGTTTTGTTAGCTTGTTTTTTAACAATGATGGGAGAAAATCTGATTTTATCTTAATGTGCAAGGTCACTCACTGTCCAGGACCGCGATTGATATTTGCAAAAGTTCATTTTAACGGACGGAACCAGATTGGCCGACCCGTAACGTTACACGCTCAGTCAATGGGATGATCTGACAGGATTAACGTTAACGCTACCTCCGGTTGAGTGGCCGGACTTCTACACCTGATAGAGAAACAGAGCGTAAAGAGAAACTGAGGGCATATAAATCTTTTGATGCCTATAACTATGTGATGAATGCTCATGTACAAGACTTGTGTGGTTCGATCCACAGTTCAGCCTAGCCAGCGCCAAGAAGACGACAATGTTGAGTGACATTACGGTGCAATTTTAATGATGTGAATATTTTCTAGAAATAAAAATTCCAGATACAGCATATTCATTTTACATCGATTCTTGCACCCAACAACACAACAAGAGGACATTTAATAATAATGATAACAATTTAAGCTCCTTATTATGTAGCCGAATTTGTGCTGGTTTGTATTGGCCGCCTCCAGTTTTCCTGTTGTTTTGCCTCCAGCTAGCGCCGTGACGTAACTATGACGTCGGTGCAAAAGGGGTCTATAGAAAGTTCAAGATCAAGGATTCTTTAGCCAGAAATATTTTCAGTAGGTCCATAAAAAAACCTATGTATGACTGATGTAACATGAGAGGGAGTTTATAAGTTTATAAATTTTTTGAAGACCCTTTGAACAGAAAGAAGTTCAAAAGGTCAGATTTGGTCTTCTAACTTGGACTTGGACAGATTTGGACTTATGAAGCAAAAGTAGGAGTCTTTGAGTATGTATAGAAAGTTCAAGATCGAGGATTCTTTGGCCAGAAATATTTTCCTTGGGTCAAATATGGACTTTACTGTGGCCAATATAACATCAATAGAAGACAATCTGATTGTATATTAAGTTAATGTTCAAGAACTCTTTGGCCAGAAATATGTTCCTTGGGTCAAATATGGACTTTACTTTGGCTAATATAACATCAAAAGAAGACAATCTGATTGTATTAAGTTAATGTTCAAGAACTCTTTGGCCACAAATATGTTCAGTAGGTCCATAAAAAACCTCTATATGACTGATTTAACATCAGAAGGAGTCTATAAGTTTATACATTTTTTGAAGACTCTTTGAACAGAAAAAAGTTCAAAAGGTCAGATATGGTCTTCTAAATGACTTATGAAGCATCAGTAGGAGTCTATGAGTATGTATAGAAAGTTCAAGATCGAGGATTCTTTGGCCAGAAATATTTTCCTTGGGTCAAATATGGACTTTACTGTGGCGAATATAAAATCAAAAGAAGACAATCTGATAGTATATTAAGTTAATGTTCAAGAACTCTTTGGCTACAAATATGTTCAGTAGGTCCATAAATAACCTCTGTATGACTGATTCAACATGAGAAGGAGTTTATAAGTTTATAAATTTTTTGAAGACCCTTTGAACAGAAAGAAGTTCAAAATGTCAGATTTGGTCTTCTAAATGACTTATGAAGCAAAAGTTAGGAGTCTATGAGTAGGTATAGAAAGTTCAAGATCGAGGATTCTTTGGCCAGAAATATTTTCCTTGGGTCAAATACGGACTTTACTGTGGCGAATATAACATCAAAAGAAGACAATCTGATAGTATATTAAGTTAATGGTCAAGAACTCTTTGGCCAGAAATATGTTCCTTGGGTCAAATATGGACTTTACTTTGGCTAATATAACATCAAAAGAAGACAATCTGATTGTATATTAAGTTAATGTTCAAGAACTCTTTTGCCAGAAATATGTTCCTTGGGTCAAATATGGACTTTACTTTGGCTAATATAACATCAAAAGAAGACAATCTGATTGTATATTAAGTTAATGTTCAAGAACTCTTTTGCCAGAAATATGTTCCTTGTGTCAAATATGGACTTTACTTTGGCTAATATAACATCAAAAGAAGACAATCAGATTGTAAATTAAGTTAATGTTCAAGAACTCTTTGGCCAGATATATGTTCAGTAGGTCCATAAAGAACATATGTATGACTGATTTAACATCAGGAGTCTATAGGTTTATAAAATTTTTCCAGACCCTTTGAACAGAGAGTTCAAAAGGTCAGATTTGGTCTTCTAAATGACTTATGAGGCAACAGTAGGAGTCTTTGAGTATGTATAGAAAGTTCAAGATCGAGGATTCTTTGGCCAGAAATATTTTCCTTGGGTCAAATATGGACTTTACTGTGGCCAATATAACAGCAAAAGAAGACAATCTGATTGTATATTAAGTTAATGTTCAAGAACTCTTTGGCCAGAAATATGTTCCTTGGGTCAAATATGGACTTTACTGTGGCCAATATAACATCAAAAGAAGACAATCTGATTGTATATTAAGTTAATGTTCAAGAACTCTTTGGCCAGAAAAATGTTTAGTAGTTCCATAAAGAACATATGTATGACTGATTTAACATCAGAAGGAGTCTATAAGTTTATACATTTTTTGAAGACTCTTTGAACAGAAAAAAGTTCAAAAGGTCAGATATGGTCTTCTAAATGACTTATGAAGCATCAGTAGGAGTCTTTGAGTATGTATAGGAAGTTCAAGATCGAGGATTCTTTGGCCAGAAATATTTTCCTTGGGTCAAATATTGACTTTACTGTGGCTAATATAACATCAAACGAAGACAATCTGATTGTTTAAGTTAATGTTCAAGAACTCTTTGGCCACAAATATGTTCAGTAGGTCCATAAAAAAACCTATGTATTACTGATGTAACATGAGAGGCAGTTTATAAGTTTATAAATTTTTTGAAGACCCTTTGAACAAAAAGAAGTTCAAAAGGTCAGATTTGGTCTTCTAAATGACTTATGAAGCAACAGTAGGAGTCTTTGAGTATGTATAGAAAGTTCAAGATCGAGGATTCTTTGGCTAGAAATATTTTTCTTGGGTCAAATATGAACTTTACTGTGGTGAATATAACATCAAAAGAAGACAATCTGATTGTATATTAAGTTAATGTTCAAGAACTCTTTGGCCATAAATATGTTTAGTAGTTCCATAAAGAACCTATTTGTGACTGATTTAACATTAGAAGGAGTCTATAGGTTTATAAATTTTTTGCAGACCCTTTGAACAGAAAGATCTTCAAAAGGTCAGATTTGGTCTTCTAAATGACTTTTGAAGCATCAGTAGGAGTCTATGAGTATGTATAGAAAGTTTAGGATCGAGGATTCCTTGGCCAGACAAATGTTCCTTGGTTGATACATGGACTTTACTGTGGCTAATATAACATCAAAAGAAGACAATCTGATATTATATTAAGTTAATGGTCAAGAAGTCTTTGGCCAGAAATATGTTCCTTGGGTCAAATACGGACTTTACTGTGGCGAATAGAACATCAAAAGAAGACAATCTGATTGTATATTAAGTTAACGTTCAAGAACTCTTTGGCCAGAAATATGTTGAGTAGTTCCATAAAAAACCTATGTATGTCTGATTTAACATCAGAAGGAGTTTATATGTTTATACATTTTTTGAAGACCCTTTGAACAGAAAGAAGTTCAAAATGTCAGATTTGGTCTTCTAAATGACTTATGAAGCAAAAGTTAGGAGTCTATGAGTATGTATAGAAAGTTCAAGATCGAGGATTCTTTGGCCAGAAAATTTTCCTTGCTTAAAATGTGGCCAATATAACATCAAAAGAAGACTGATTGCAAATCTGATTGAATATTAAGTTAATGTTCAAGAACTCTTTGGCCAGAAATATGTTCCTTGGGTCAAATATGGACTTTACCTGTGGCTAATATAACATCAAAAGAAGACAATCTGATAGTATATTAAGTTAAGGTTCAAGAACTCTTTGGCCACAAATATGTTCAGTAGTTCCATAAAGAACCTCTATATTACTGATTTAACATCAGAAGGAGTCTATAAGTTTATAAAAAAATTAAGTCCCTTTGAACAACTAAAAGTTCAAAAGGTCAGATATGGTCTTCTAAATGACTTTAGAAGTTGTATTTTATGGTCTTCTAAAATACAATTGCATTGTATTTTATTGTATTCAATTGCATTGCATTGCATTGCTTTGCATTGTATTTTATTGTATTCAATTGCATTGCATTGCATTGCTTTGCTTTGTATTTTATTGTAATCAATTGCTTTGCCTTGCTTTGCATTGCATTGCATTTTTTCAATTGCTTTGCATTGCTTTCCATTGCTTTGCATTGCTTTGCATTGCTTTGCATTGCATTGTATTGCTTTGCATTGCATTGTATTCAACTGCATTGAATTGCATTGCTTTGCCTAGCTTTGCTTTGCTTTGCTTTGCTTTGCTTTGCTTTGCTTTTTGCTTTGCTTTGCTTTGCTTTGCTTTGCTTTGAATTGTATTTTATTGTATTCAATTGCATTGCATTGCATTGCATTGCTTTGCTTTGCATTGCATTGATATTGTCTTCTAAATGACTTTTGAAGCATCAGTAGGAGTCTATGAGTATGTATAGAAAGTTCAAGATTGAGAATTCTTTGGCCAGAAAAATGTTCCTTGCTTGAAATATGGACTTTACTGTGGCTAATATAACATCAAAAGAAGACAATCTGATAGTATATTAAGTTAATGTTCAAGAACTCTTTGGCCAGAAATATGTTAAGTAGGTACATAAAAAAAACCTATGTATGACTGATTTAACATGAGAAGGAGTTTATAAGTTTATAAATTTTTTTGAAGACCCTTTGAACAGAAAAAAGTTAAAAAGGTCAGATATTGTCTTTTAAATGACTTATGAAGCAACAGTAGGAGTCCATGAGTATGTATAGAAAGTTCAAGATCGAGGATTCTTTGGCCAGAAATATTTTACTTGGGTCAAATATGGACTTTACTGTGGCGAATATAACATCAAAAGAAGACAATCTGATTGTATATTAAGTAAATGTTCAAGAACTCTTTGGCCAGAAAAATGTTTAGTAGTTCCATAAATAACATATGTATGACTGATTTAACATCAGAAGGAGTCTATAAGTTTATAAAAAAATTTAAGTCCCTTTGAACAACTAAAAGTTCAAAAGGTCAGATATGGTCTTCTAAATGACTTTAGAAGTTGTATTTTATATGTATACAATTGCATTGTATTTTATTGTATTCAATTGCATTGCATTGCACTGCTTTGCATTGTATTTTATTGTATTCAGTTTCTTTGCTCTGCTTTGCTTTGCTTTGCTTTGCTTTGCTTTGCATTGCATTGCATTGCATTGCTTTGCTCTGCTCTGCTCTGCTCTGCTCTGCTCTGCTTTGCTTTGCTTTGCTCTGCCTTGCATTGCATTGCATTGTATTCAATTGCATTGCTTTGCATTGTATTTTATTGTATTCAATTGCATTGCATTGCATTGCATTGCATTGCATTGCATAGCATTGCATAGCATTGCATTTCATTACATGCACCAAAAATATCCATCTGTTGGCCAATGAATATAATACAACATATGTGGTGTTCCATTGCAAAGCTTAAGAGAACGAACCTATTACGATGTTCATTACAAGAAGGAACTTATTACGATGTTCTATTGTATTCAATTGCATTGCATTGCATTGCATTGAAATTGCATTGCATTGCATTGCATTGCGTTGCATTGAAATTTCATTGCATTGCATTCAATTGCATTGCATTGCATTGCATTGCATTGCATTGCGTTGCATTGAAATTGCATTGCATTGAAATTGCATTGCGTTGCATTCAATTGCATTGCATTGCATTGAATTGCATTGCATTGCATTGCTTTGCAATGCATTGAAATTGCATTGCATTGCATTGCATTGTTTTGCTCTGCTTTGCTTTGCTTTGCTTTGCTTTTGCAGTGTATTGCATTGCATTCAATTGCATTGCATTCAATTGCATTGCATTGCATTGCATTGCTTTGCTTTGCTTTGCATTGTAATCAATTGCTTTGCCTTGCTTTGCATTGCATTGCATTTTTTTCAATTGCTTTGCATTGCTTTGCATTGCTTTGCATTGCTTTGCATTGCTTTGCATTGCTTTGCATTGTAATCAATTGCTTTGCCTTGCTTTGCATTGCATTGCATTTTTTTCAATTGCTTTGCATTGCTTTGCATTGCATTGTATTGCTTTGCTTTGCATTGCATTGTATTCAATTGCATTGAATTGCATTGCTTTGCATTGCTTTGCATTGCTTTGCTTTGCATTGCTTTGCTTTGCTTTGCTTTGCTTTGAATTGTATTTTATTGTATTTTATTGTATTTTATTGTATTCAATTGCATTGCATTGCATTGCATTGCATTGCTTTGCTTTGCATTGCATTGATATTGTCTTCTAACTGACTTTTGAAGCATCAGTAGGAGTCTATGAGTATGTATAGAAAGTTCAAGATTGAGAATTCTTTGGCCAGAAAAATGTTCCTTGCTTGAAATATGGACTTTACTGTGGCTAATATAACATCAAAAGAAGACAATCTGATAGTATATTAAGTTAATGTTCAAGAACTCTTTGGCCACAAATATGTTCAGTAGGTCCATAAAAAAACCTATGTATGACTGATGTAACATGAGAGGCAGTTTATAAGTTTATACATTTTTTGAAGACCCGTTGAACAGAAAGAAGTTCAAAAGGTCAGATTTGGTCTTCTAAATGACTTATGAAGCAACAGTAGGAGTCTTTGAGTATGTATAGAAAGTTCAAGATCGAGGATTCTTTGGCCAGAAATACTTTCCTTGGGTCAAATATGGACTTTACTGTGGCCAATATAACATCAAAAGAAGACAATCTGATTGTATATTAAGTTAATGTTCAAGAACTCTTTGGCCAGAAATATGTTCCTTGGGTCAAATATGGACTTTACTTTGGCTAATATAACATCAAAAGAAGTCATTCTGATTGTATATTAAGTTAATGTTCAAGAACTCTTTGGCCAGAAATATGTTCAGTAGTTCCATAAAAAAAACTATGTATGACTGATGTAACATGAGAGGGAGTTTATAAGTTTATACATTTTTTGAAGAGCCTTTGAACAGAAAAAAGTTTAAAAGGTCAGATATTGTCTTCTAAATGAAGTTCCTAAACGTAAGTTAGGGAGGAGTGAGCCAATCTAATCTTTCAATCAACAGCTGAGTATATAAGCAGCCACTTACCTCTCCCTATAGCATCAGCTGTTCCAGTATTGCCGCACGGAATAATGTCCGACATCCCGGAAATCCATCTCTTTCCTTCAGACGACGAACTGACAAGCCTTCCTGGGACACAGCCAGTCACACCCCGCGTGAGATCGAATCTTACGGATCATCTTCATGAGCGTTTTGATCGGGCAACGCTTCATCTTCAAGATCGCCAGTTTTAACCGAGAGCCTCGTCCATCTTCTTCTCTCCATTCTTCCGCGGCTAATTCACCGATTCCACCCATTTCAAAATGTTCAGTCAAACAGCCTACGTCAAGTCCTCCAGCTCCGGAATCAATTTTCTCCTGCAGATCATCAAAAGCTCAACTCTACGATCTTTTCATCAGTTCTTACAGTTCCAGCTTTCCATCAAACACTTCAACATCTTATAAAAGCAAGACTCGCACCTCTTCTAACCTCGTTTCTCTCCCGGTTCGGCGTTCTGAACTCACACAATCCCAACGCGCCGATCCAAAGGCCGCCGGTGTGGTGAATTTTACGGTCACTCGGTGTGAATTGTCCGGGCGTAGGACCCCATTAGTATGCCAGTAGTATGCCTGATCTGAATCTGTTCTCGCGATAACTTGTAGCTAACGTGAGCTGTTTTAGTGCTATTATGTGGTAGCTTTATGTAGAATGCTAACTCCCGTTGCTATATGCAAGGTAAGATTAAATTAAAATCGCATATTGTATATGTAAATTGTGTATATTCTATAGCTAATATTTCAAATCTCAAGTTGAGTCAATAGCAGAGGAGAAAGACCGCGAAATTAAAAAAAAACTACTGTTATTGTGTATGAAATGTAGTTTTAATCGTTTTTCAGTCGACAATGTAGTTGTTTCAATCTCAAATATGTTGTTTGTTTATACAGATAGCGCCTATTTAAAAATTTGATCTGATGTTTTCGGAGATGTAAGATCCAAGGGATCAGCGGACGCTCAGCGCTCATGTACCCCGCCTGGACCAGCCCACCTCGGCTAGTGCTGCTGACGTTTGTCGCTGGCTTATGTCTCTAGTCTAGTGGTTAAACATGAGATATAATTCGTTTTGTGAAGGCTATCTTTAACGGACGATCTTTGATCTCATTAATCTATAATTTGTTCACTGGTAAATCGTTTTGGCTGTATGTTGTCTTGAAAGAAATCAAGCATCACTGACAAAGGCTCAAAAGAGACCATGACTTTCTAAACAATCTTTTAAAAACAGATTGTTTTTGTTTTTTGTTTTACTTTTAGGACTGGAGAAAATCTGGCAATGTGATGTCACGACGACTTTTCTGTTTGTTAAATGCTTAGTTAAGTTTTGGGATCTCTGCAAAGGAGTAGGCTACCTTATCACAACATAGCGACACTTTATAGTTAACTTAATTACTAACGTAATGATAGTAGTAGCACCAAAACGTACTGTGCAAGATTAAGCGAATTTGTATATGGATCAACCCTTTCATGCATAGTGGTCACTACAGTGGACAGCTATTAAAAAAGCATTTTCTTAAATTTGCACGGGTTTTGATGGCATTGTTGCACATCTTCAGTGGACCCCCTGGTGCATCATCCTATACATTGCAAGCCGTTGTGTTTCGATTTTTTCCCCCTCCAAACCAAGATGGTCAATGGTCAGTCAGAAATGCCAAGTTGCTCCGCAATTTCCAACCATTCCTTCTTTCCTAGGAGACTCTTGTAGATAAAAACATATTGCAGCATCAAGCAATATCTAATGAATCATATCACAGTTACATTTTCCAAGTTTTGCTTTTAGATTGGGAGAAAAAACGTCCCGGGTTACGTATGTAACCCTAGTTCCCTGAAGGAACGAGACGCTGCGTGAAAACGCTGCGGGAACGCTTCTAGCGTTGTGCGTCTTGAAGCATAGTATGGAATCAGCCAAAGGCGAGACGGAACGTCACGAGTGACGTCATCGACCAGGAAACTATAAAGCACACCCATGAACACAATGGCGACAGCTTCTGGAAAAGTCTGAAGCAAGTCGATCAAGGGAATGCTGGGAGTATGGCAACGACACGCAGCGTCTCGTTCCTTCAGGGAACTAGGGTTACATACGTAACCCGGGACGTTCCCTATCAGGAACATCGAGCTGCGTGAAAACGCTGCGGGAACGCTAATACCCACGTCGCCATAAGAGCAAGTGACCGACTGTGTGAATCAAGGATTAAATTCAGCCGAAAGCACCTGCGCCCCAGGAGTGGAGCTAAGGTCTAGGTCATAAAACCTGACGAAAGTATGCGGTGAGGACCAGCCTGCCGCATCACACACGTCATGAAGAGAAACTCCTGACAATAAGGCTTTGGAAGCCACCATACTCCTGGTAGAGTGAGCTCGGACAGTCAAAGGTGAAGGCTGACCAGCCGACTCATAAGCAAGTGAGATGGCCTCGACCACCCACTTGCTCATCCTCTGCTTAGACACTGGAGACCCCTTCTTAGGTGGTCCAAAACAAACAAACAACTGTTTTGATTTCCTCCACAGGGCAGCTCTGTGGACATAAGTATCTAGAGCCCGGAAGGGCAGAGCAGATTGAGTTTTTCCTGATCAGACGATGTAAAGCAGAAGGCCTGCAGAACTATAGGTCTGGCCACATAGGTAGGAACCTTAGGGACATAACCTGGCCTGGGGTGGAGAAAGGCCTTCACCATCCCAGGCGAAAATTCCAAACACGAAGGAGCAACCGAGAGAGCCTGAATATCTCCGATTCTCTTAAGAGAAGAAATAGCAAGGAGAAAAATAGTCCTTAAAGTAACAAACTTTTCAGAAACTTCTTCAATAGGCTCAAAAGGAGCTAGGGAAAGACCTTCTAGAACGATGACCAAGTCCCATGCTGGCACCCTCGTGCGGACTACAGGCCTCAGCCTCAAAGTACCACGAAGGAAGCGCGTTATAAACGGGTGTCTCCCCACAGAGACTCCACTGAAAGGGACATGGTAAGCAGCAAGTGCCGCCACATACACCTTTAGTGTGGAGGGGGATAACCCTGAGGAGAAATGCTCCTGCGGGAACTCCAGCACTGCACCCACTGGGCAGTTAACTGGGTCCAACAGGTGTTCTCCACACCAAGAAGTGAAGAGCCTCCACTTCAAGGCGTATAACTTCCTTGTGGAAGGAGCTCTGGAGTGAAGGATGGTCTCAACAACCTCGGTTGAGAGACCAGCACCTACGAGCTGGGCCCCCTCAGAGGCCAAGCCCATAGCTTCCACAACTCTGGGCGGGGGTGATAAATCAACCCGCTCGCCTGAGAGAGAAGGTCCCTCCTGATCGGAATCTCCAGAGGAGAACCGTCGAGGAGAGATATAAGGTCCGCAAACCAAACTCGGGCCGGCCAGTACGGGGCTACCAATAGTAGACTGACCCCGTCCTGGCGAACCCTCTCCAGAACTCCTGGGAGCAGAGCAATCGGGGGAAAGGCGTACAGGTGTGACCTCGGCCACACCTGTACCATAGCATCCAACCCCAGAGGGACTGGATAACTGAGAGAGAACCACAGTGGACAGTGTGATGTCTCCCTGGATGCAAATAGGTCCACCTCGGCGTGACCGTACTGCATCCACAGGAGCTCCACCACCTCGGGGTGGAGTCTCCATTCCCCGGGCCTCGGCCCCTGCCTCGACAGGATTTCCGCTCCCTGATTTAGATACCCCGGAAGATAAATCGCCCTCAATGAAAGGAACTTCCCCTGGGTCCATAGAAGGATCTGGCGAGCCAGATTGTATAACGGGCGAGAGCGCAGACCCCCCTGATGGTTTATGTAAGAGACCACCGATGTATTGTCGGACCGGACAAGAACATGATGACCTCTCAGGTCTGGTAGGAAGTGTTTCAGAGCCTGAAACACAGCCAACATCTCTAGACAATTTATATGCCATAATCGATGATGGTCCCTGGGCTGGGCGACCACTCATGATCGCCCCCCAGCCTGTGAGGGAAGCATCTGTCGTTAGCGTTACACGACGACAAAGAGCTCCCAGCACAGGTCCCTGGGACAGAAAACAAGGATCCCTCCACATGACCAGAGCACGTAAGCAGCGCCACGTAACTTTGATCGTGCGGAGGGGGTTTCCCCTCAGGGAGAACCCCTTGGTTCTGAGCCACCACTGTAATGGTCTCATGTACAACAGGCCGCAGGGAATAACATTGGACACTGCTGCCATCAGACCCAGCAGTCTCTGGAACTGCTTCACAGTGAGCAACTGGCCTAGCTTTACTCGTTTTACGGCTGAGAGAATTGAAGTGATGCGGGCCGGCGACAGGCACGCCCGCATTGCTACTGAATCCCAAAATGCCCCCAGAAAAGATGTCTTCTGTGATGGAGATAGAACACTCTTCTTGGCATTCAGCCTCAACCCCAGTTTCTTTATGTGCGCGAGGACGACATCTCGATGCCGAACCGCTTGTTGTTGCGATTGAGCTAGAATCACCCAATCGTCTATGTAGTTCAATATACGAATGCCCTGGAGTCGCAGTGGAACTATATAGCGCTGCATCCATGCATTTCGTGAACGTGCGGGGAGATAGAGCTAGACCGAATGGAAGAACACGATATTGGTACGCTTCGCCCCCGAAAGCGAACCTCAGGAACTTCCTGTGTTGCGGAAGGATGGAAATGTGGAAGTATGCGTCCTTCAGATCTATCGTGACAAACCAGTCCTCGGACCTGATTTGTGACACGATTTGCTTTAGCGTGAGCATCTTGAACTTGAGCTTGGCTACAGCACGGTTTAATAGGCGCAGATCTAAAATTGGACGCAACCCCCCATCCTTCTTTGGAACGATGAAATATCGGCTGTAATAACCTGACTCCTTGCTGGGAGGAGGAACCCGTTCTATAGCCTCCTTTTGAAGGAGTGTTTTCACCTCCTGTTCCACTACCAGAGCCTGCTCGGGGCCCACCACGGTGGGCAGGACCCCGTTGAATCGAGGAGGAGGAGATCTGAACTGAATGGCATAACCCCTCTCTATCGACTGCAGAACCCACTGAGATACTTTTGGAAGACTTTTCCACTCTGCCAGAAAATCTACTAAGGGTACCAGCCTCTCGAGGCTGGCCTCTGGAATATTTTGAGCAGCAGACACAGCGCCCTGTAACAGCGCACCGGCAGGGAACAACTGGTCTAACTGCCCTAAGCCCCTCCTCAGAGGGGGCGAGCGTCCCTCGGGAAAACACTCGCTGGGCCCGTCTACGCCCCGTCTTAAAGGCGGGGTTGGCAGAAGGGACCCCTGAGGGCACCGTGAGAGGACGGGCACCGTCTGATGCGGTGAACACCTTTCTCTCACGGTAGGGACCACCCTCAGCATCCTGACGCCAGCGGCGTCAGGACTTCTTAGACGAAGCCTTCTTGGCCATAATGACTGTCCTCAGATCAGTCTTATGGCCAGAAGACCTCGGTTGAGAGTGTCACGCCTGGTCCCACTGCAGGGGGAGCACAAGACGCGACACTCTGTAGAGGGAGCGAGCGTCCCTCGGGAAGCGCTCGCTGGGCCCGTCTACGCCCGACGCGAAGGCGGGGTTGGCAGAAGGGACCCCTGAGGGCACCGTGAGAGAATGGGCACCGTCAGATGCAGTGAACACCTTTCTCTCACGGTGGGGACCACCCTCAGCATCCTGACACCGGTGGTGTCAGAACTACTTTTTTTTTTTTTTTTTTAGATGAAGCCACTTGGCTATAATGACTGTCCTCAGATCAGTTTAACCCCCGAAAACTTCATCTGAGAGTGTCGCGTCTGGTTCCACTATTTTGCAGGGGAGCACAAGACGCGACGCTCTGATTTTATTGCGCCCATGCGAGGAGCTTATCGACAGTCAGGACTGACCCGCCCATCAGTCCCTGTCTTTAAACGCCGGTGCCTTAAAAGACGAATTCGTTTCAGCGGAGAGATGGCAGTAGGCATCTCTCCAGCTTTTCTAGGCATCGCCTCATAACCGTAAATAAGCCTCAGCAGTATTAAAATATTTTTTGTAGAGATCTGATGGCTAAAAATACAGTATGAAATCGTTTTCTTCCAGGACTTCGACACCTCGGTGTGGAGATCCGGAAAAATGGTAGGCACCTTCGTGGAGGTTGCACTCGGGAAGGCAAACATAGTTTATACAATATATTTTTATATAAAAAACTCCTGCCAAACTGCTGACCACTCAATGTTTAATTTTTCTACAGCATGAGTTAGCACCTCCATAAGCTCCTCATTTATTTCTGTTCAGGGGAATGAGTCCTCATAATCCCCTTATTTTATAATAATTTATGTAATATTATTATTATTATATTTTTAATAGCAACAACATTCAGCTCCTCAGAGCTGGATAGTTGCAATATTAATGCCACAGCCTGGGCAGAAGAAACCGCAGAGCGTGCTTCCAACCCTAAACTGAGGCACTGAATCTAACAGTTAAAGGCTGAGATAGGGCGAGGCCCGTCTCAAACCCCGCTGTCAGATTCACCCGCGATCCCCACGACACGCGCCGCCGCGCTGCCTCGACAGACGCGGGACCCGAGCCGCGGGGAGCGCGAGCCGAACCACTCTCCTCAAAGAGTGATCGGCGGGAGCAGAGCGTTCTTTGGAAAACGCTCGCAATGCTCACAATCAGCCCCCTCGAGAGCTGACCGGTCATGCTGTACTCCCAAACAAACAACACACAGATCGTGTAAATCCCCACCCGTGAAATAACGAGTACAGGGGGGAACACACACTTTCTGTAATGCTGCTCGCTTAGATATGTGAATACATATATATAGCCTTTTTTTTTTAAGTGAAAAACTCCTGCCTAGCAATCACTAAAGACAGACAAAAACACTGGGACAGATTCACACACAAATCGCTTGCTGAAGACAACAGAAGCTGTCGCCATTGTGTTCATGGGTGTGCTTTATAGTTTCCTGGTCGATGACGTCACTCGTGACGTTCCGTCTCGCCTTTGGCTGATTCCATACTATGCTTCAAGACGCACAACGCTAGAAGCGTTCCCGCAGCGTTTTCACGCAGCTCGATGTTCCTGATAGGGAACTGATTAATCATCTGTCCACTGTAGTGGACCTCATGCATCAATGGCTATATTTCAGCTACAGTTCATACTTATACTGTGAATATTGTTTTTGAAAATACTTAATCTGCAGTGCCATTTATGTAAATAAATGTATTTGTATTATTAGAATGTAAAGTGCTTACATGTGACTTGTATTGCATTAATTTACTCGTAACATCAAAAAGTAATCTGATTATGTAATGCATGTTACTTGTAATGTATTACTTTACTTGTAAATGAGTAATAAATGAGAGATAACATCTTAATGAGTTTGTCTTATATAAAAGCCCTTAAAGTGATGAAAAAAAAGAATGCAATAAATATTGTTTGCATTAAAGAAGAATACGATTTACAAAACAAAAACCCAACCAAGCCCCTTTAACCTTTCAATCTTTTTTGTTTAATACTGATTATTATTTTTCTTGTTTTATTTGTATTTCTTTTATGCACCTGTTCTTTATATTCTAATGCAAATATGTAATGATATTGCCATGCCGTTTGTACATTACAAAAAAAAAAGTATTTGAGATAACGTTTTTTCACCAGTACAATATTTTTGCACACATCGAAAGGGCAATATATATGTTACACAGGTTTTTAAAAAACTATTTAACGCGACTCGTCAATAAAATATTGTCATTTTTAAAGACACTTGAAAATCACCAATGAGAATGTCTCATCACTTTTTTTTTATTTTTTATGTGGGACTATATATACGATTGCAATGTTTCACAGGTCCCTTTCGTCAGAAATTCTACAAAGTATCTCTGCGAAAATTTCATCTTTGGACATCTGTGCATCTCTCTGGACAGTTTCATCTCTGTGACCAAGCATCTCTTGACAATTTCTTCTCTGCGACCAATACATTTACCTTACTTAATTCAAAAATACAATTTAATTATCAATTTAACTTTACATTAATTATTGTTTTGTTTTTTCTCATCATCCAACATTTCAGTAAGTATATCCATCACCCGGTGTATTTTAATAATGTTTAATTGTAGGTATAATTTAATATAAACGAAATTATCGGCCTGTAATAATATTTTACCGTTATAGATAGGCCTACTTAAGACAAAGTTCATAATTATTGCATGAGCATGCTTTTCTTTAGGAAAAAAATATTTGCAATGTTATAGGCCTAATACAATTTGGACGACGTCTTTGTTGCCGAATGAAGAATTAAAAATGAAAGGTCTCAGCTCGTGTAGGAACTTGCATAAATTACACCAAAGCGAGTGTGAGCACCTGGGCACAGTTGCATTGAATATATTAATAACTCGTGCTATCAAAGTTAACGCATTGCGATAATTTTAGTCCAGTTTAACGCGATAAAAATAACGCAGCCTTCGTTTTATTTCTGTCATCCTTTAGCTAGCGTAACATTTAACATGCACTTAAAGCACATGGTTTGCAAACATTCGAGCGCGAAAAGATACATATGTCCTAACAGTTACGCGCACCTTTTGGTGCGCACTGCGCAGCAGTAATTGGCAGTCGGCAACTGCAGGTCTTAAAAGGAACAGCACCCAATATAGCTGTCTCACTCGAGGTCAATCAAATAACAATGGGAACAGAGAACATTACTCACTGCTCCTAACTAAAGAACTTTTGTAGCTTTAAAAAGGACATCAGTAGCCTTATTAGTATCAGTGATACTGGCCTTCATGTATATTACAAAATATGTCATTAAACAAGTAGTTAAAATATAATGTCTCTATTTAGTTATTTATGTTCTTCTACATTAATCTGGAGATTAAATGTGAAGTGATTAAATGATAAAATATAGTAAAAATTTATAGAGACTTGGGTAACACTTCATAATAATGTTCAGTTGTAGGCCATTAATAAGTAGTTAGTGAATGATGAACTATAATCATTTACAAAACATGCATAAATGATTAACAAGTCAAATACTAACATTTTTTGTATGTTTTTTTTTGTAAATTTCATTACACGTGATTAGTAAATGATTACCTAATTATTTATGAAACATGACTATGCGTTCATAAATGATTAACAAGTCAAATACTAACATTTTATGTATGTTTTTTTGTAAATTCCATTACACGTGATTAGTAATGATTACCTAATTATTTATGAAACATTACTATGCGTTTATAAATGATTAATAAGTGATATCGTACTCGGTTACTAACGTAACCTCGGTTCTCTCTAGAGAGGGAACGAGTATTGCGTAAGTTTAGCTTACGCTACGGGAAAGATTCATCTTCTCGAGATATTGAAGCCAAAAAATTATCCTTAATTTTGTATTCATTGTCAACGCAGTGCAGCAGCTAGCAGACCTAGAGCAGGCAGTCTTGCGTGCTCATTGGCTGCCCTGCGGGCAACTGCTGCAGCCTATCAGTGAGCCCCGCGTGACGTACGTCCAATGAAGGGCGCCCGCGCCTTCATAGCGTCATAGCCCGCCAGAATGGGCGTGGCTTAGCGTATAAAAGAAGGGGCTCTAGGCTGCATTCCCTGGTTTCTGTCGACTGAAGCGAAGTCGCTCGTGGCGCGAGCACGGCCGGTTACGCAATACTCGTTCCCTCTCTAGAGAGAACCGAGGTTACGTTAGTAACCGAGTACGTTCTCTTACGAGAGGTTCTCTCGTATTGCGTAAGTTTAGCTTACGCTACGGGAACTTTTTGTCAACGCCGTGCGCGCCAAGCAACCACCCATGAGTCGCCGAGGTTTCTCGGGGAACCCAAATAAGTGGAAAAATAAGGTGGCCAGCCACGCGGGCCATCACTTGTACATAAGCACACATAGGGAATACAGAGCAGCGCGCTGGTCTGTATAAGCATATAGCACATACCCTACTAGTGCAGCTCAACCAGGAGAGCTGAGTCACGTGAGAGTGGTCTGAGCATGATATATCTGGGCAGAACGCACAACTCTCTTAAACTGACAGAAGTTTAGCCTGCAGGGCGGGAACTTCTAGGTTACAGAACCTGACAAAGGTAGACGGGGAGCTCCAGCCCGCCGCTACACATATGTCGTGGATAGAATCCCGCTGGACCACGCCCACGATGAGGCCATGCCTCTGGTGGAATGAGCCCTGATGCCCAGAGGGCATTGCAGACCTTTTGACGCATAAGCTGCCGCTATAGCGTCCACTATCCATCTGGACAGAGTCTGTTTCGAGGCAGCGAGACCTTTGGTGCGCCCACCGAACGAAACAAACAGCTGCTCCGTGCGCCTAAAAACGGCGGAGCGCGCAGTGTAAGTCCTCAGCGCCCTGACTGGGCAGAGGAGATTCACGTCTGTCTCACTGTCTGACGCTGGCAGAGCCGACAGTGAAATGACTTGCGCTCTGAAAGGAGTGCCCATCACTTTTGGAACATAGCCATGTCTAGGTTTGAGGATGACTTTAGAGTCATTCGGCCCGAACTCAAGACACGTCGCGCTGACTGACAGCGCGTGCAGGTCCCCCACACGTTTGACTGATGACAGCGCGGTCAGAAAAACGGTTTATAGTGACAGGTATTTTAGCTCCACGGAGTCTAATGGCTCAAATGGGAAGGCTTTCAGGGCCTCGAGGACCAAGGAAAGATCCCATATAGGAACCGACGGGGGGCGCGGCAGATTCATCCTTCTAGCTCCCCTAAGGAAGCGGATGACCAGCTCATGTCTTCCTAGTGACTGGGCGCGCGTCGACTCTGCGAATGCCGCCACGGCCGCCACAAACTTTGAGCGTGGATGGGGACCTCCCTTTATCCATCAGCTCTTGTAGGAAAATAAGCAAATGCGCAACCTCGCACGTCCGCGGGTCCAGATCTCTGTCGGTGCACCACTTGGAGAACACCGACCATTTAGACGCGTAGAGCCTTCTAGTGGAAGGAGCTCTAGATTGCGTGATCGTGTTCATCACTCTTTCTGGCAGGGTAGCGAATACCCATTGATCAACCATGCGTGCAGAGACCAGCGCTCTGGATGGGGATGCCAGATCGAGCCGCGAGCCTGAGAGAGGAGATCTGCCCTCACCGGAATAGGCCACGGAGCTGCATGTGACAGCCGTGCCAGTTCCGGGAACCAATTCTGATTCTCCCAGTGCGGAACTATGAGGAGCACCGAGTGGCGGGTTTCCCTGATTCTCTTGATCACCTGTGGTAACAGAGGGACCGGAGGGAAAGCATACAGTGGGAGGCTGGGCCAGACCTGGGCCAGCGCGTCCTCGTTCTTCGAAAAGAACATCGGGCAATGAGCGTTGTCTTTTGACGCAAATAGGTCGACTTCCGCTCTGCCGAATAGGCGCCACAGTTTCTGGACTGTTTGGGGGTGCAGGGACCATTCCCCTGGGGGAACGTTGTCCCTGGACAGTTTGTCTGGACCGTCGTTCAAATGGCCAGGCACATGCGCCGCCCTCAGCGAGCGCAGGTGCATCTGGGACCAAATGAGGATGCGTTCCGTCAGATTGCAGAGGTTTCTGGATCTGACACCGCCCTGACGGTTTACATAGGAAACCACAGACATGTTGTCCAAGCGGATGAGAACATGTTGGTCCTGTATGAACGGGAGGAAGCGCTTCAGCGCGTTCTCGACCGCTATCATCTCCAGACAGTTTATGTGGAAACACCTCTCCTGGTCTGACCACTGGCCAAAGGCCGGTCTGCCCTCGAACAGCGCGCCCCAACCCGAGTTGGACGCATCTGTCGAAATGACTTTCTGATAAGAGATGGTTCCCATCGTCACTCCCTGCTGGTACCAGTCGGCTACTAACCAGGGCTGCAGAGCCGCTATGCAGGTCTGAGACACTCTGATTTTCTGGCCGCCAGAAACCCAGGCTCGGCGAGACACGCAAGCATTCAACCAGCGTTGGAGCGGGCGCATGCGCAGTAGGCCCAGCTGGAGCACTGCTGCAGCTGATGCCATACAGCCCAGCATCCTTTGAAACGTTTTCAAAGGGAGAAAGCTGCCCTTCTGGAAAGATGCGGCTAGGTGGCGAACACGGCGCGCGCGCTGTGTCGACAAACGAGCCGTAATGGCCACAGAATTCAGTTCTATTCCTAAAAAGGAAATTGACTGACCGGGCATTAATGAGCTCTTGGTCCAGTTGACCGTGAGACCCAAGTTTTCCAGGTGACTGAGAAGCACTGTTCTGTGAGATAACAGTTCTGTCTCTGACTGTGCCAATATCAGCCAATCGTCCAGATAGTTCATTATTCGCAGCCCTTGAGTTCTCAGGGGGGCGAGCGCCGCGTCCATGCACTTCGTAAATGTACGGGGTGCTAGAGACAGGCCGAACGGCAGGACGGTGTATTGATATACCTGACCGTCGAAGGCGAATCTCAAAAATTCCCTGTGACGGGGTAATATCTGAATCTGAAAATAGGCATCCTCCAGATCTAGAGAAATAAACCAGTCCCTCAGGCGAACGTGCGCGAGGATTTTTCTGGTCGTAAGCATTTTGAACTGTCTTTTGCAAGTGCCTTGTTCAAATGTCTCAGATCTAGGATGGGCCTGAAAGCTCCGTCCTTCTTGGGTACGAGAAAATGTCGGCTGTAAAAGCCTGACTCGCTCAGAGAAGGCGGTACTTTTTCTATAGCCCCTTTGCACAGCAGTACTGCTATTTCTACGTGAAGTAGGTGTGCTACTTCCGCATTCACTATCGTCGCGGTCCGGGCTCGAAAGCGCGGGGGACGGCGAATGAATTGAAGTGTATAGCCCTGCTTTATTGTGCTCAGAACCCATTCTGAAAAACCCTGGGATAGTTTCCCACACAGCTATGTGAGCCGCTAGGGGGCGAATGGCCTCCGGGTTCAGATCGCCGCCATTTGCGGGCTTGTGAAACTTGAGCCGGAGCCGAAGCGCGGCGCGCGCGCTCTCGGTTCTGGGCAATGGCTGCTCGCTGAAAGCCGAGACCGTCTGATTTATGTGAGTTGTCCCAATCATTATGGATGGGGAGCGTTTTATTCTCACTTTTTGACGCGCGAGCAGCGCTTTGGGTGGAAAAGCTTTCTGTAAGCGTGAGCGCGGGCACGAGACTTACAAGTGTATTTGACGCCCCGATCATAACAGATGGGGAGCGTCTTATCATAACATTTAAACACGCGGGCGCCGCCCGGGGGGAGGTGTGTGTTTAGTAAGCGCGAGCGCTCTTCGGCGGGCACGAGACTTACATTCATAACCTGTTTTATTGATCGTGTAACAGAGCGGGCAGATAGTGGGCACAGCCCTGTGGACATTTCTTATATTCAACACTCGAGCGGCTTTTCTGCGCTTTATGAGAGTGTGCTCTGAGAGTGACACGAGATTTGACGTGCTTGTGTGTAGGGGTGAACACTGGGGCGTGGGCACTTTCACTACATTTAAAACACCAACGGCGTGAGCCGGATAACCAGACATTATACTCTTTTGAGATTTCTCTGGGTCGCCGTGAAAACGGCGTATGTGTGCAGGCGAGAGGGTAAATGAACCGGCTCGTTGGCTGCTAAATGGACCACTGCAGTAGCCTGTTTGAAGGGGACTGACAGGGAAATAAACTTTGACGGCGGTCCGGCCGCAGCGGGACACGCGCGTCTTTCTCTCTCATAGTTTGATATGAGTCTTTAGTGATAGAGCGGCAGAAAAATAGGCGTGGGCACGAACTCGTGGACACAATTCCTACGTTCAACACTCGAGCGGTTTCCCGCTTTAAGGGAGTGGGCTCTGTGAATAACACGGGAAGTTTTGTGCTTGTGTGTAGGGGTGAACACTGAGATGTGGGCACCTTTCTACACTAAAACCACCATCGGCGTGAGCCGGATCTGAATACGGCGGCTCGCTGAGGAGAGCTGCATAAATTTTGTCTGCTGCGGGAGCCGGGATCGAACACGGGTCTCCTGCGCGAAAAGCTTAGAGTTTAGCCATTGAGCCACAGGGGAAACAACGCAAGCTTTAGTTGGCGCGAGCAGATAAGAGAGAGAGAGCGTCATCACAGTTTTCGTGTGTGTGTCGGCACTGTTTCAGGCGTGCGTGTTATAACAGGCTCACTGCAGTATAGACATTACCAGCCGCTCGAACTAGGAGGAGATGGAAAATGTTTCGGTAAAAGAGGGGGTTTGTCAGGCCTCGGCGGGACAAAAACCACACTCTTTCCTTCTTTCGCCGGTGACGCATGCTCGGGCGCGCGCTCGCTTTCTGTACGTAAGAGAGCTGGTCGCGAGCTCAGAGGAGAGCTGCATAAATTTTATCTGCTGCGAGAGCCGGGATCGAACTCGGGTCTCTGGCGCGAAAAGCTTAGAGTTTAGCCACTGAGCCACGGGGTAAAAAACGTAAGCTTAAGTAGCGCGAGCAGACAACAAAGGGCGCGCGGGGCGCGGTAGCTTCCTTGTAACGTAAAGGAAGCTAGCCGCGGTGAGAACAGCAGTCCATTGTGGCGTGTCCCTCATCCTCAGACGCGGCAGTGAGGCTCGTGAGCGGCAGCTGCGCGTCGGTGAAGGGAGGCGGGGAAGGCGAGAGCGAGGCTCAAAGGAGGTTCTCCGGCGAGCGCGTCGCTGTGGAGCTACAGGCTCCGGCTGCCTTTGGGAACGGCGCTTATCACTGCGCGGTCCCACAAAGGGCGGAGTGACTGCTTCTGCGGGGGCGCGGTAACTTCCTTGTAACGTAAAGGAAGCTAGCCGCGGTTAGAACAGTCCCTTGTGGCGTGTCCCTCAACCTCAGACGCGACGGCAGTGAGGCTCGTGAGCGGCAGCTGCGCGTCGGTGAAGGGAGGCGGGGAAGGCGAGAGCGAGGCTAGGGAGGTTCTCCGGCGAGCGCGTCACTGTGGCCACAGGTTCCGGCTGTCTCTGGGAACGGCGCTTCTTTGCGCGGTCCCCTTCACAGAACTCGCAGCCCCCGGCGAGTTGTGCATGTTCCTGGCCCAGGCAGAGAGCGCAGATCATGTGGCGGTCTCCGACGCTGAGCGGGGCCCTGCACGGGCCACAGGAAATGCGAGGCATCTTGACAAAGACGCTCGCTGCTCTTTTAGGAGTATACACAGAAAATACACAATTTGCAAAAAGGATACGTCGCCGGATAGCGTAGCTCGCACGGATGGCTGAAGGTGGCGAAGACGGCCGGCTTCCTCAGCGCTGTCCTAAGCTGGCTGTTCGCTGTTCGACGGCGGCGGTGGCTTCTCTCAGATCCAGCGATGCGAAGAGCTTCGCTGAAGAGACAGAAATCAGGGAATGCAGCCTAGAGCCCCTTCTTTTATACGCTAAGCCACGCCCATTCTGGCGGGCTATGACGCTATGAAGGCGCGGGCGCCCTTCATTGGACGTACGTCACGCGGGGCTCACTGATAGGCTGCAGCAGTTGCCCGCAGGGCAGCCAATGAGCACGCAAGACTGCCTGCTCTAGGTCTGCTAGCTGCTGCACTGCGTTGACAATGAATACAAAATTAAGGATAATTTTTTGGCTTCAATATCTCGAGAAGATGAATCTTTCCCGTAGCGTAAGCTAAACTTACGCAATACGAGAGAACCTCTCGTAAGAGAAACTAACATTTTATGTATGTTTTGTACATTTCGTTACAAGTCATTTTCAATTGATTAGTTAATGATTAACTAATAATTTACAAAATATGACTATGAGTCTCATAAATGTTTATTATGTTTGCTCACATTAGGTGCACAGCGGTTAAAGATTCTTGTGTTTCAGAGAAGACAGCTGTCTATACCCTCACCAGTCAGCACTTACATTGCAGTGCACACTACACACTATAGTGTTCAACACCTGTTATAGATGTGTAAACGCATGAATAAATATTTTACAACACTTTTTGCATCCCCCAATCTAAAGTGTAAACTATTAATTACTTGTTGTGTTACATTTACCTTTTACAAATGATACTTACCTGTTAAAAATTATCTGTATGTACATTCAAGGCATTTACAATGCGTTCTGCACCCTCTAATTGCTACATACATACACATTTTTTTTCATTTATTAACCCCGTATGAAACGCATATTCATGTTTTATAAAAGATTAGTTCATCATTGGTAACACTTTACTTGAAAGGGTGTGCATAAGACTAACATGACATGTCATTAACATGCAGGAGTTTTTATGCATGTTTATGACAACTGTCATTAAGTGTCATTCGCTCAATTATGACATTTTAATGCAAATATGACATTGTGTGAGATGTCTTTGTTATGACAACTTGACATTTCTAAGACAACACAACCTGTCATAGGACAACGTTGTCCGACTCCTTTGATTCGATAACTAATCACTCGTTGAAAAAGACGAATTGACTGACTAAATTTTAGCAAACAAAATTGAATATAACTCAGTATCATTGCATTAGCTAACATTACAGTGCACTGTGTCCATCACAGCAATTTTTCAAACTGTCAGGGTTGGTTTTGACATTGGCTGTCATGAGGCCATTATAACTGTGTCATGAATGTTTTTCTTGACCTCAACTACAGTGATACACATTTAATTTGTCATTAAAATGGTATAATGGCTTCATGACAGCCAATGTCAAAACCAACCCTGACAGTTTAATGAAATGTTAACCCATAAAGCTATGTGGTTTCTTAAGTTTGATAATTAATCTGCTATGTCATGTTTATGACAATTTATGTTGTCTTGGTAATGCCAAGTTGTCATGACAAATACACTGGCAGGTTATGATGTATTGGTTTATGTCAAGTTGTCATAACAAAGACATCTCAAACAATGTCATATTTGCATTAAAAATGTCATAATTGAGCGAATGACACTTAATGACAGTTGTCATAAACATGCATAAAAACTCCTGCATATTCATGACATCTGACATGTCATGATTATGAAGGTGTCATGTCAATCTTATGCACACCTCTTCAAGTAAAGTGTTACCCTAATCATTTATGAATGTTCTGTAAATGATCAGTTCATCATTAACTAACCACTTATAAATGACTTACAACTGAATGTTATTATACAGTGTTACTGAAACTTGAGTGTTTATTATTGCGATCAATCGCAATTAATCAGAACAAAAGTGTAATTAATCTAGTTTATTTTTTGGATCGATTGACTGGTCAATTAATACGTTTAATCAACCTAATATCATTACTTTTGTTTTGCATTAAAGTTATGTTACAGTTTGCGTTGCATGCTGAGGTGAAGGAGTACCTGGAGCGTGGAGTTTACCAAGGGAACGCCGACAACGGACGCAGGAGAATTGTCAGGCGTTCTGCTAAGAGGTTCATTGTGCAGGGGAAGTAGAAAAAATATCATTGCCTTTTAATGTGTTATGTATTCTGTAATTTACAGTATCCGCTACGTTTGCTTATAATAAAACTACTAATTTTTCATAATATTTTCTTCAATAAATAACATGATTTAAATATTGTGTGTTGCGTTCCCTCACATTACCTCTTTATGTCTGTAATACAGGTGGACACCTTTATTACAAGACTGCAGACGGATCAAACCGTCTAGTTGTCATGGATGAGAAACAGAAGGAACGAGTCCTTCGGGACTGCCATGACAACTCAGCTATAGGTGGGCATCAGGGGAGAACAAGGACATGCAATAAGATTGCAAGCACATACTACTGGCAAGGCATCTTTGCGGACGTCGCGAAGTGGGTAAGATAATTGTAGACTCAAATTCCCGAACCACAAGATGGTTTCATACAGCCCCTCAAGTGTAAATAATTAACTCATGGGTACGTTATGTAGAGGCCACAACATATTATATTGAGGCCACAAGATCATATTATACTAAATACTTAATGGTGTTAAGTCGTGTCCTCAAGATCCTATGTTGAGTTTGAGACCCCTGATGTAGTTGATAGAGTAATGTGTTTCTGTTGTTTGTAATGTTACAAACACCTAAAACTTTTTTTTTAGATTGCCCAATGTCCACAGTGTCAGCGTAATGATACTATTAAAACAGTGGCTCCAGTGTTGCACCCTATCAAGGTCACTACAGCATGGGATGTAATAGGAATGGATTTGATGGGACCATTTCCAACCAGTTCTCAGGGGAACGTTTATGTCCTCACAATGACTGACCTCTTCTCCAAATGGGTTTTCGCCAAACCTCTGAAGTGTAAGACCGCAGTTGAGGTGGCTAAAGGGGTCTTACAAGCATTTAATGCATATGGACTGGTTGAAAGAATAATCACAGACCAGGGGAGGGAGTTTGTGAACAAGGTTATTATAATTTAGTTAAGAAGATTTTATTATTAAATTTTTTGGCTATATGTTATAAGAATCTTCCATGTCTTTGATACCTTTTTGATAACAGCTAAATGAGGACATATTTACGGTATTGGGTGTGAAGCAGTGTGTCACATCATCGTACCATCCTCAGTCGAATGGGCAGGATGAGCGCACTAATCAGACTATAAAGAGGTCATTGTCAAAGTACTGCAATGACATGCAGAATGACTGGGACGAAAAACTGGAGGATGTGGTGCATGCCATCAACACCTCAAAGCAGGTGATTGGAACTGCTTAAAAAAGAAATGATTATATGCAATTGATTATTTAAATGTACTTTGTTGAAACACTTTTTTCAGGGCTCTACAGAGTATACACCATACTTTTTGATGTTTCACCGGCACCCAAAAATGCCAGAGGTTCTAAACACAAAGGTAGTATCTGAGACAGATTGCTTTGTAGAAGAGGATCCGCATATTGTAATGCCCACACGGATAGTAGAGGTGACTGCAGTACAGACAAAGGTAATTGTCTGTAGTATGAACTATAATTAAGTAATAATTCACATTAAGGTATTCTATTAACTCTGTTTATTATACAATATTTTCATAAGGTACGGGATTACATCGAAAAAGCACAGGGGAAGCAAAAGGCGGAGTACGAGTCCCGGAAAAGAAAAAATGTGAAATCATTTCACATCCACGAAGGAGAGGAGGTACTCAAAGCAAACAAAAGAAAAGAGGGGCGAAAAGGTGGATGTTTAGAGGGGAACTGGACCGGCCCTTTTCTAGTCAAAGACATTACTGAAAAAGGGGTTGCTACACTTGCAGACAAATCAGGCAACATTCTCCACCAGAAAACCAATGTGTCCCAACTCAAACCATTCCTGCGGCGTGACATTAACCTGAATGGTGAGAAAGGCAGTGCATTACAATAGATGGTCCACTTTTTGAAGTAGATGTTTATGGCAAATTTAAAATATTACATATACAACCTTTTTCAGTGAATATTCATGATGACCATGATTCTTACTGCCTGAAGACAGACATGGCAGGAGGTGATGCATCACGCACAGGTATGCTTTATTTGATTTGCTTTTAAAAAAGTACAATAAGTAACTTTGACAAAGATTTTTGACTGATCCAAATGTGTTTACAGAAATTGAAAAAAAAAATCAGTTTTCAGTGGATCGCTTTCACATCTTGGAGCTAGAAGAGGTAAGATGTCAAATAAATGGAAGTCTGTTATATAGTATATAATATTATATATGTAAGACAATTACAAAGCATTTTTTTTTTTCTAGGAAATGTATATGAGAATTTTGCGTGAGGAAACCGACAGAAAACGGCCACTCATTCAGTTTCCGAGATGCCAGGCCACAGTTGAAGATTTCGAGACACTGTGTCCACAGAAAAAAAGTTTCCCATGGCTGAATGACGACGTTAGAATTTTAATTTGATAACATTTTTGAGACATATTTGTAATAGCTCTGATTAGTCCTGGTTTCCAGAAAACGTTCAAACAAAAAGCTGCAAAAGGGCCAAATTTCATCCCAAAATTGCACTGTATGCGAGTCTCTATTTGCCCCAATGGAATAAATGCTTTGTGGGATCTCCATATCTCAGCTCTGGAAGGCTCTAGAGCCTCCAATCATGCATTCATGTCTATGTCTCTGTACCCTCTAACAGAATACAAGATTTCGAGAATATCCAAGAAACTTTTTTTTTAGACCCAAAATATCTATAAGGGTATAACCTTATAGTTTTTTGGGTCAAAAAATAAAGTTTCTCGGATATTCTCGAAACCGTGGATTCTGTTAGAGGGTGCGGAGACATAGACATGAATGCATAATTGGAGAAATTTTGGGACTCAGGCGAGCCCTCCATATCCGTCCAATGGCAGCTTATTTGTATGGTCGTTTGTACACGAACCTCCTATATGTACTTCTTATATTATTCAACAAAATTTTTATTGATATCTACTATTTCTTTTAGATTCTTGACACAAGGATTGCACAGCTCTGTGAAGCACATGGTGGAACTGCTTTACAGGTGCACACGTTTGTTCTCTGGTGGCGATCCTTCACTATCAAGAAACATGTGGATGACAGTCACATTTCTTGTCTGAAGGTAAATGAAAATATATCAAATAAATTTCATGGGCAGGGGACACATTTACTTACTTATTTACTTAAAAATATTTTAAAGGACCTTGATGAGATTGACACAGTCCTTATTCCAAGAATTGTTGGTGGACAGAGCCCTGAAAAGGGAAACCACTTCATTTTGTGGGTATGTACTGTATGGATAAAAAAAAAAATACATTTGTTGCTCAACAGTTGTTACTCTGGTTACAGCGGTTTCTGTTTATGTTGTAAAGGTCTTGGATGGTTTGCTGAATCGTATTCGCGTTTACGACCCCACTGCCAACTACAAGTCAATTTCTGCGATGGACCTGGCTATACTATGGTATTATGTGCTTTGTAAATGTCAAAATTGTTATCTTTATTTACTAATGCACATTTATTAATTTCTTTTTTCTTTTGTACAAAAGCAATGCCTTCCGAAATACTTGGGACTTGGGAAAATGGACTGTTGAGTATCCAGAACAGTGGAGGCTGGCTGACTCTAACAACTGTGGGGTTTTGGTTTGTACAGTAAGTTAAACAAATGCTTTTATTTATTTATTTTATTTTTATCTACATTACTTTAACAACTGTGTTTATTGCATTAGATGGCAGAAATGGAGGTGAGGGACAAATGGACCTCTATGAAAAATGAGGTGATACAGGGAGACGATCTGTGGCATCTGAGAAGATATCACGCATCATCAATGGCAGCATATGCTGTTCAGCATATGACGTATAAAAGGTATGTGTAAAATGTGTGTCCTCATTCAAATAAATCAACGTAAAAGTGTAATAAATCAAGTAGGTCGATGATTTTTAAAATATAGGACAGTCGAGGAGGTGGAAAAAAAGGGAATTTGTTCTCTTGTCAGTGATACTGAAATTCAGGTACATATAAGACTTTACAAAATTTAAAATGGCTAGATATTGTTTGCAATACTAAATATTTTTTCCAGGAGTTGTTTCAAGGAATTGTGAAAGGCTCACTGAAACCCACATGGAACAAATGGTGGCAGATAAAGACTGGGAAAATGACAAAACCTAAGAGCTTTCATCCAGCCTTGTCAGCACATGTTGAGGAACTTCTAGGACACATCGACAACATTGTGTTTGAGCAAAAGAAGGACACAAAGCTTGAACATATCGACCTTGTAATGTGTGAATTGATTCCTGAGGTAAGCATTTTATGGGATCGTGTTGGTACAAATAAGTACTTGGATTTTTTATATCATCAAAAAAACACATCATTTTCTCACCCTGGTATCATTTGATAATATGTTGGGAGAAACTGATGGCTGATTTTTATATGTTTTGGTGAACTAACTCATTAAAGTAACTCATTAAGTAATAACTTTTTTATCTTTTGTTGTACAGATCAGCCTTATAATACTGAGACGAACGGAAGGTTTCAGTCACTTTTGGGCTGATATATCTTATCTTGTGGAGTGTGTCATTAAAATGGCCTTGTAATGTCATGACACCCCAGGTTCAACGAGCTACCTACGTTCTGCTGCGTTGCACCTTTGGGCTTGCATATCAAAGTTAAAACAGTGAGTGAAGTTCCATTGCACTAAAGACTGTGCAAATGTACAGTTGCAGATGACGTGTTGCAGCATGTGTGTGTGTGTTTTTGCAGAGTTCCCTCAAGCCAGTCCATCCATGACACCCCAGGTTCAACGAGCTACCTACGTTCTGCTGCGTTGCACCTTTGGGCTTGCATATCAAAGTTAAAACAGTGAGTGAAGTTCCATTGCACTAAAGACTGTGCAAATGTACAATTGCAGATGACGTGTTGCAGCATGTGTGTGTGTTTTTGCAGAGTTCCCTCAAGCCAGTCCATCCATGACACCTCAGGTTCAACGAGCTACCTACGTTCTGCTGCGTTGCACCTTTGGGCTTGCATATCAAAGTTAAAACAGTGAGTGAAGTTCCATTGCACTAAAGACTGTGCAAATGTACAGTTGCAGATGACGTGTTGCAGCATGTGTGTGTGTGTGTTTTTGCAGAGTTCCCTCAAGCCAGTCCATCCATGACACCTCAGGTTCAACGAGCTACCTACGTTCTGCTGCGTTGCACCTTTGGGCTTGCATATCAAAGTTAAAACAGTGAGTGAAGTTCCATTGCACTAAAGTGTAAAGACTATGGGGTGGATCTGATTACGGGGAATTTGCATATCATAATTCATAATTAATAATTAATAATTATTCATACAGGTTTGTATCAGATCAGTCTTACATGTTAATACATCTCCCGATAAGGGATGATACGTTACTTTACCTGCATACAAGACTGCATGCTTGCATGCGTATGGCAGCCAACCGCAAGTTGATTGCGATTAGCTACACAGATCACGTTTTACAAATAGGTAACATTAATTAGCTCAATTAATTTATAGAGTTTAGGAAAATCAATTCTGTGGCCACAAGAATTAGTCTTCCCGCCCTATAAACCCATACTCTTTAAAGTATCTTTAATTTGTAAAGCTCGTAGCTTTTGGATAGGCATTTCAGGGACCCGAAGTATGAGCAGACAGTCAATCCATCAAATGAGTATCATGAAATTTAATAAGAAATAACTAGCCTATGCATTTACTAAAATTACATGGGATATATGTATTTACAAACATAATAAACAATGAAACACACAAACGTTACAAACATAATAAACGACAAAACACAATAAGGCATCGATGAACGAGAAATGCATAGAGACAGAGAGAGAATTTTTAGCAAGGTGCAGTTATGCACGAGGGAGTTTTATAAAGACCCGAAGATCTTACTAAACTAGAAGCAAAACAAAAGAAAGAGATCCCCAAAGGGATCTCCCGAAGAAATCACATTCTGGCGAGAGTGAGATAGTAAGACAAGAGAGAGAGAGAGAGGGAGAGAGAGAGAGAGAGAGAGAAACGGAGATCCGTAAGGGTCAACCGTTTGGCAAAGTTCACCTGGACAACGGAACCACAGACCTGACAACAAGGAATCACAAAATCGCCCCTTTTGAGGCAACAACCGTACAGCATAATAAATCTGGATGAGAAATAAAATACTTGCACTGTCTCTTAGTCTGCTGAGGAGAAGGCGTGCGTGTGTGTGTGTCCTTGGGGCGCGCGCCTGCTCGTTCGTTGAACGGTTGCGCGTGGTGGTCCATGTGGTTTGTTGGTGGTTCAGAGCGCGGACTTTCAAACGCATGTTTGAAGGTCTTTGAGGTAAATTTACCAAAGAAACAATTCAGACTAAATTCATTCCTCGTCGGGGAAAATGAACTCGATAGGATACTTAAAAGAACTTAGAATTAAACAAAGAAAGAAAAAGATGAAAGATCTCCGGAGGAGATCACTAAGAAATCACATCCTGACGCCGGGGGTGAGAGGCAAGAGGAGGGGTGAGGAGAGGGCCAGTCCTTTTGAAGACCTGATGTTTCCGCCTCCTCTGAAGCGGATTGTCCAATCATTGTTCAGGAAATCTTGAGCGGGAAAGTTGTCTTTGTTTGGTTTGACAGCTTTATCTACATAAATTACGACAGAGGCAGAACCTGCCTTTCCTTTTCACAGATTCTTAAACATAACAGGAGAGATGTTATATAGGCAATCATACTTTTTACGGTAACCCAATACATATATCTGGCTGCGTCAGACAAAGAGTTTTCAAATGACCTCAAACACGACATGTAACAATGAGAGGAATTCAGGTTTGCGTCTCAAATATACGTAATATAGGCATTTGTGGTTCCTTTTAACTACAAACATTCCCAGATCTTGCAATCGGACGTAGGCCATCAAACACACATAAAACATATCAAATATGTATTGTTAAATGTCTTTTTTGACTGGAAATTCCAGCAAAGTCCTTATGGGTGTGTGTAGCGTGGACAGAGAGAGAGAGATCCTGCATGCACATTCTTTTTGGGTCGTAAACTTGTAACCTGACACTTCGGCCAGTGTTAGCAGTTTGTGTATGTGTGTGTGTTTGTTGAAGTCCCAGGGTTGATGGGAAGAAATACATTTAGTTATTTAGATGATTCGTCGTTCCGCTCAGTCCTTACAAAAGACTGTGCAAATGTACAGTTGCAGATGACGTGTTGCAGCATGTGTGTGTGTGTTTTTGCAGAGTTCCCTCAAGCCAGTCCATCCATGACACCTCAGGTTCAACGAGCTACCTACGTTCTGCTGCGTTGCACCTTTGGGCTTGCATATCAAAGTTAAAACAGTGAGTGAAGTTCCATTGCACTAAAGACTGTGCAAATGTACAGTTGCAGATGACGTGTTGCAGCATGTGTGTGTGTGTTTTTGCAGAGTTCCCTCAAGCCAGTCCATCCATGACACCCCAGGTTCAACGAGCTTCCTACGTTCTGCTGCGTTGCACCTTTGGGCTTGCATATCAAAGTTAAAACAGTGAGTGAAGTTCCATTGCACTAAAGACTGTGCAAATGTACAGTTGCAGATGACGTGTTGCAGCATGTGTGTGTGTTTTTGCAGAGTTCCCTCAAGCCAGTCCATGACACCTCCTCGCCTACCAGGTCACGACCCCACCATCTAAAGGGGAAATTGACTGACTGCATCATCTACGCCTTAGGATGGTACCACAAAGAATTGACTGCATATACAACATGAATTTACTTCAAACTAAAGATTTGACTTTTCATACAGCAAAAGACACTGCATCTACTTGTCTCATTAGTTCTCAAAAAACTTTAACCTTACAGTTCATTAAATATTTAAACACAGCTAACTCAACATTAATTGTTTTTAAATCTTCACAATGTATAGCCAGAGAACTATCACAAAAGTATTTAGGAAAGTATAGGACATTCAAAAGTATTTCTGTTTAAAGCTGTTGTGTATTTTAAAAAGCTCTATAAATGTCCTAGTTTTGTGTTAATAAAAATGTAATATATTACATCTCATAATTCAGTTGAATTCATTATGTATTGTATTGTGTAATTTAATTTAATTTTTATACAAGTTTTGGTTCACTAATTTTATTACATGTTATTGTGTTGTATGATGTTCTGTATTAAGATTAAATTATGTCATAAATCATAATGCATTAGTACACAAATGACATGCTTGTAATAAAAAAAGCATATTGTGCCCTATTGCTTAATAACAAATAACTTTGTCACAAAACATACTTAAAAATTGTATATCTTTAAAATAAAAGATTATTATATGAATTAAGGGGTTTGATTACATTAGGATTTGTGATTCCATGTTATTATACTGTTCTTTATATCTTTAAAATAAAAGATTATTATATGAATTAAGGGGTTTGATTACATTAAGATTTGTGATTCCATGTTATTATACTGTTCTTTAGTCAAGGCTTGACAACCAATTAAATATTTATACCCACAAAACATAGCTAGCATTCTGTAATTTATTTAAATGTCTAAACTGTTAATAAGAAAATAGTAATATACACAAATAAACATTATGTTATGACTCTTTTAATAAATAAAAGTGTACCTGTAACATATTGTGCCGATTATTGCGATAAAAAATAATGACATAATTATAATTGCACTAATAGGCTAACTGCTGTGAATACGGTAAGGCAGTATCAGTGCAGTATAGCACGATCATCGGATAACGTTGGCTGTATGCTATGCTACTATCTAAGCTAACTAAAAAACACACTAACAACGAGAAATGTTTAATTTCACAATCTATAGCTTCGGTTAAATACTAGTATGTGAAACTTATAATTTAAAATACATTAAATACATTAATGACTCGTTATACCGTAGTACAAACGTCTTCTATAATAAAGTGATTTTGTATGATTTGTAACCAGGCACCAAAGCGATTACCTATTAAACGTGCTTTGAACCAATCGGATTGCTTGGGTCCTACACCCGGACAATTCACACCGAGTGACCGTAAAAAATTCACCACACCGGCGCCGTCGCGGCTCGTACTTCCTTGTTCGCCGGTATTTCCACCTGGCCAGCAACAGCGGCCGCAAAAAAACAGTTCCGCTTCTTCTCCAGCTCCAACAACTTCATGCAGTCAGCCCCACTCCCCAGGTACAATCCGCTTGCCAGCCCATTCACTCTCAACAGCAGTCCATCTTCCAGCTCCTCCCAATGCAGTCGCCACGGAACCACCTCCAGTCTCAGCCCATCTCCGTTCCCTAATTCTATCAGGTGCAACTATCGATCTTCCTTCTCTACTGACTTCCGTCCCTCAATGAATCCCACCGCTCGTTTGACTTAAATCGTTTATCTTACAAATTCCGTACAACCTCCAAAACGTGTTCTCACACTTGCAGAATTCTGCGTTGCTTTTTCCAGATTCACAAAAGCAATGGCGGCCTTAAGCATCTGGGGGCCCGTTTCAATAACTAATTTGGCGCCCTACCCACATAAAACATAAACATAGAGCAGAAAAGGCAAGGATTCCTGTTGGTTTGCATCAATTGTATACTATTTTATTACGTGCACTTTCAGCTTCATGAACAGGCAGCTCAACATCGAAATAATCCAACCTTATTTGATTAAAACTATAGCCTACATTTATACAGCATTTTACGTTGGAATAAGCCTCACCCTTTCACGCTGGGTATCTTCACTAATTGATTTGCGCAGTATATTTCCATCTGTCTGTGCTGACACACACAAAAAAAAAAATAATAAAAAAAAATAAATAATAATAATAATAAAAAAATAATCCGCGTTATTTCAACACCGTCCAGATCCAATGCTGCCACGTCTTTAAATTACTATTATTTGAAGTTAGCTTTATACAATACGTAGACCTGTCCTACACCACAAAACCAGTTGAGGATAAATTCTTTAAAATTGGGGAATCCGTTACGGACGTGAGCGCTCTGAAAGCGGCACTAAAAGACTGCTTTAAAACTTTCACAGAGACCGGCTCAAACAGAAAGCACAAAGCCTTTCTTTAAAGTGAATTTCGTTTTATACTAATTGATTAAAATTAATATACAATGTTTCATCAACCAAATTGCCTGGATTTAATAAATAAGAAGTAAATATAGCAGATATAGCCTATCACGACACGGAGGCGCCCGCGCCAGCGCGTAAACTGGAGCTCGTCTCATAAATTAACCAAAACTCAGCATAGGCCATAAGGTAGCCTACTCGCCTCACAGTCACAGACCTGAGAAATATATCTAAAATGTCTACTTCTTAAAAGAACATTTCAAAACGAAAGAAAACAGACTGCTCTCTTTAATTCGTATGAAATGTATATTTCTCTCTGGCGCGTTCACTACTGCGAAGATCACGATCAGCATCGTCAACTTCATCTTTGCTGACAGTGACACAGAAAACACTTGTTTGTAAACAATTTAAAATGTCCCCTTGCTATTCGACATATTCATAATAATTACTTTTGCCGGTTCTTTGTGACAGCTTTTAGGTGCTTTATTCCTTACATGTTACATGAACGCGTCAGCACCGAAACATGGGGATTTACAATAAATTACAAGCTGTAATTTTGTTTTATTAGCTTAAATAATTGTGTCTTAGCTGTAAGCCCCCTGGGGCCCCGTCGTGGCGCCGACCCTGCCTGTCTTGATTGCTAATCCACAACATATGACGATTATTAGGTTAAACGCTCAGAATATTATTCCATATATATTTCAGCACGTCGCGAATGGACAGTGACTCTTAAGTAGCATGTAGAATGCGTTCTCGCACGTTCATGTTAAGTGCATTTTTGGGAAACGCACGTGGAATTGCGGCGAGCGTTCGTAACCTTGCACGTAGAGAGGGCTCTTAAGAGCTAAGATACATCATTATCGGGAAACCCGCCCCAGAAACTTTCGTTTCACAACCTCGTAGCTCGTGGTCAATCTACCTTGGATGGTTTAGACATTATGGATGAAAATCAATATCCTACGGAGAAAATGAATGGGATTTTGCTGGTCTGTTGGGGCCCCCCTTGAAGGGCGGGGCCCGTTTCAATTGAAACGCATGAAACATAGGTAAGGCCGCCACTGCACAAAAGTAATTTGCACTTCATTTCCAGCCAGACGCAAGGAATTAAATGACTACCTCTCTATCATAGCAGAGCTTCGTCTCTCTTTCGGAGGTAGTAATTTTTATACATACCATAAGCTTTTTCAGCTAAATGCGCCGCCCACGTCACCCACTGGAACCAGTGTCCTTACTGGGGAGCCTTGGACCTCGAACTATACAACAGAGTCTTCTTAGGCGTTCGAAGCCCTTCTTGCACCATCTGCAGGTCTATCAATCATTCTACTTCAGAATGTCCACAAACCAACCCAGATCTTCCAACCTATCCAGCTCCTTTCCAAGAAAAATCCACTTCATATGTCACTCAAGGAATGACCGTAACCAGATTTTCACCTCAGTTTCAGGCAGACAAGTGTGCAACAGCTTTAATTCATCAGGTTGCAACACACAACGATGTTGCTTCCTCCATGTCTGTAATTTCTGTGGCGGAGCTCACGCCCGTTCTATGTGCCCTGTGCGCCGCTCCTCAGCTAACTTTTACCGTCGACATTCTTAGCGTCTGCCTAACCACTCTCTGCTAACGTCTTTTTCTCCTAACAAAACAAGAACCCTAGACGCCATGTTCAATTTGGCTTTCTTCCGATCATTAAATCAAAATGCTAGGTCGATGGTCGTCCCTCGTCTTCGAAACATACGTTCGTTCAGATCTGCATAACATTAGACAAGCACAACAAACACTAGCATCCCTCTGAGTCTGGACTGCTTCTCCCTACTATTTTGCATCTCCCCGCTTACCTAGCCCCGCAGGGCGTGTATTCATCTGGATGCAGTGAGAGCTCTCCCTTTTCAGATGTGCGTGACCTACCACTCCTGGAGTGGGGTCTCCCATCTGAATCGCCGTGTGGGCTCCCCCGTTCAGATGCATCATAGGCTCTTCCGTTCGACTTGCTGTGTGGGCTCTCCCGTTTTGATCGCCGAGTGAACTCCCTATTTATACATATGGGGGGGCTCTCTCCTTCGAAACGCAGCGGGAGCTCTCCCGGTCGAATCGCAGTATGAGCTTTCAGTTCGGGCGCCGTGGGGGCTCTCCCTTTCTGAATCGCTGTGTGATCCTTCATGTTTTTAACCATGGAGGCTCTCCCGTTCGGATCGCAGTGTGGGCCCTCCTATCCGAAAAACAGAACTGGAGGTACCAAGGATCGTATGTCCCTCGAACGCGACGGGCCATTATGTCTTTATGTGATCTCCGCCCCCTGCGTCAGAAGGATGGTAGTTCTGCATTTCCCATGTATACCGTAGGCTCCCTCTTGCTGCGTAGGGAGTTTCGCTTCAGATACTAGTGGCCCGTTTGCCTTTAGGGACGAGGACCTTCTTCCCCGTTTGTGACATCTGGAAGCCCTATGTTCTCTAACTCCATGGAGCTCCATGTCATGGATGTGGCAGGGCGTTCTCCAACCTCGTACTCAAACCTCCAGTCCCAAGATACTCCCGCAGGAGTAATTTCTGAAGTCACTGAGTGCAGCGGTGAGATGTACCTCAGTCAAATTTCCACAAGCCCATGTCGTTTCACTCCACAACGAACGCAGGCACACCCTTTCAAACACAGCTCCCGCTGGAGCTCCAATCATAGCCCCACATGGTGGGCATAGTAGGGAGACGCAGTCCAGCCAGGAGCCCCATTAAACATCACTGCCGCAGCAGCGTTCATCCATGCTCTATACAGCTTTCAATTTCCACTCTTTTTGGGGGGTAAAATACTTTAAGCTCTTAGGCATCCTGTATTTGATCACGTTATTCTAACTTGCTGTCCCAAATATTTATTCAGCACTTTTGGGGGGTATATCAGAGCTCAAATTGAAGCTGCTTCATCGAGCCCCTCTCCAGTGGACAGCAAGCCAAATAAGTTTAACCTAATATCTTAAAGATTCTATGGGCAAACGAACTCGTTAAATGACTTTTGAAGCATCAGTAAGAGTCTATGAGTATGTATAGAAAGTTCAAGATCGAGGATTCTTTGGCTAGAAATATTTTTCTTGGGTCAAATATGAACTTTACTGTGGTGAATAGAACATCAAAAGAAGACAATCTGATTGTATTTTAAGTTAATGTTCAAGAACTCTTTGGCAAGAAATATGTTTAGTTGTTCCATAAAGAACCTATTTGTGACTGATTTAACATCAGAAGGAGTCTATAGGTTTATACATTTTTTGCAGACCCTTTGAACAGAAAGATCTTCAAAAGGTCAGATTTGGTCTTCTAAATGACTTTTGAAGCATCAGTAGGACTCTATGAGTATGTATAGAAAGTTTAGGATCGAGGCCAGACAAATGTTCCTTGGTTGAAACATGGACTTTACTGTGGCTCATTATACATCAAAAGAAGACAATCTGATAGTATATTAAGTTAATGGTCAAGAACTCTTTGGCCAGAAACATGTTCCTTGGGTCAAATACGGACTTTACTGTGGCGAATAGAACATCAAAAGAAGACAATCTGATTGTATATTAAGTTAATGTTCAAGAACTCTTTGGCCAGAAATATGTTGAGTAGTTCCATAAAAAGCCTATGTATGTCTGATTTAACATCAGAAGGAGTTTATAAGTTTATAAATTTTTAAAGAGCCTTTGAACAGAAAAAAGTTTAAAAGGTCAGAAATTGTCTTGTAAATGACTTTTGAAGCATCAGTAGGAGTCTATGAGTATGTATAGAAAGTTTAGGATCGAAGATTCCTTGGCCAGACAAATGTTCCTTGGTTGAAACATGGACTTTACTGTGGCTAATATAACATCAAAAGAAGACAATCTGATAGTATATTAAGTTAATGGTCAAGAACTCTTTGGCCAGAAACATATTCCTTGGGTCAAATACGGACTTTACTGTGGCGAATAGAACATCAAAAGAAGACAATCTGATTGTATAAGTTAATGTTCAAGAACTCTTTGGCCACAAATATGTTTAGTAGGTCCATAAAAAAACTCTATATATGACAGATTTATCATCAGAAGGAGTTTATATGTTTATACATTTTTTGAAGACCCTTTGAAAAAAATTTAAGTCCCTTTGAACAACTAAAAGTTCAAAAGGTCAGATATGCTCTTCTAAATGACTTTAGAAGTTGTATTTTATGGTCTTCTAAAATACAATTGCATTGTATTTTATTGTATTCAATTGCATTGCATTGCTTTGCATTGTATTTTATTGTATTCAGTTGCTTTGCTCTGCTTTGCTTTGCTTTGCATTGCTTTGCTTTGCTTTGCTTTGCTTTGCTTTGCTTTGCTTTGCTTTGCATTGCATTGCTCTGATTTGCTTTGCATTGCTTTGCTTTGCTTTGCATTGCTTTGCTTTCCATTGTATTCAATTGCATTGCTTTGCATTGTATTTTATTGTATTCAATTGCATTGCATTGCATTGCATTGCATTGCTTTGCATTGCATTTCATTGCATGCACGAAAAATATCCATCTGTTGGCCAATGAATATAATACAACATATGTGGTGTTTTATTGCAAAGCTTAAGAGAACGAACCTAATACGATGTTCATTACAAGAAGGAACTTATTACGATGTTCTATTGTATTCAATTGCATTGCATTGCATTGCGTTGCATTGAAATTGCATTGCATTGCATTAAATTGCATTGCATTGCATTGCATTGCATTGCATTGCATTGCATTGAAATTGCATTGCTTTGCGATGCATTGAAATTGCATTGCATTGCATTGCATTGTTTTGCTCTGCTTTGCTTTGCTTTGCTTTGCTTTGCTTTGCTTTGCTTTGCTTTGCTTTGGTGTATTGCATTGCATTCAATTGCATTGCATTCAATTGCATTGCATTCCATTGCATTGCATTTCATTGCTTTGCTTTGCTTTCCATTGTAATCAATTGCTTTGCCTTGCTTTGCCTTGCTTTGCATTGCATTGCATTGCATTGTATTGCTTTGCATTGCATTGCATTGCATTGCTTTGCTTTGCTTTGCTTTGCTTTGATTTGCTTTGCTTTGCTTTGCTTTGCTTTGCTTTGGTGTATTGCATTGCATTCAATTGCATTGCATTCAATTGCATTGCATTCCATTGCATTGCATTGCATTTCATTGCTTTGCTTTGCTTTCCATTGTAATCAATTGCTTTGCCTTGCTTTGCCTTTGCATTGCATTGCATTGTTTTGCTCTGCTTTGCTTTGCTTTGCTTTGCTTTGCATTGCTTTGCTTTCCATTGTATTCAATTGCATTGCTTTGCATTGTATTTTATTGTATTCAATTGCATTGCATTGCATTGTATTGTATTTATATATATTATATTATTATATATATTATATATGACTGATTTAACATCAGAAGGAGTCAATAAGTTTATAAAAAAATTTAAGTCCCTTTGAACAACTAAAAGTTCAAAAGGTCAGATATGCTCTTCTAAATGACTTTAGAAGTTGTATTTTATGGTCTTCTAAAATACAATTGCATTGTATTTTATTGTATTCAATTGCATTGCATTGCTTTGCATTGTATTTATTGTATTCAGTTGCTTTGCTCTGCTTTGCTTTGCTTTGCTTTGCTTTGCATTGCATTGCTCTGATTTGCTTTGCTTTGCTTTGCTTTCATTGCTTTGCTTTGCTTTCCATTGTATTCAATTGCATTGCTTTGCATTGTATTTTATTGTATTCAATTGCATTGCATTGCATTGCATTGCATTACATTGCATTGCATTGCATTGCATTGCATTGCATTACATTGCATTGCATTGCATTGCTTTGCATTGCATTTCATTGCATGCACGAAAAATATCCATCTGTTGGCCAATGAATATAATACAACATATGTGGTGTTTTATTGCAAAGCTTAAGAGAACGAACCTATTACGATGTTCATTACAAGAAGGAACTTATTACGATGTTCTATTGTATTCAATTGCATTGCATTGCATTGCATTGCATTGCATTGCGTTGCATTGAAATTGCATTGCATTGCATTAAATTGCATTGCATTGCATTGCATTGCATTGAAATTGCATTGTATTGCATTGCATTGCTTTGCGATGCATTGAAATTGCATTGCTTTGCTTTGCTTTGCTTTGCTTTGCTTTGCTTTGGTGTATTGCATTGCATTCAATTGCATTGCATTCAATTGCATTGCATTCAATTGCATTGCATTGCATTGCTTTGCTTTGCTTTGCTTTCCATTGTAATCAATTGCTTTGCCTTGCTTTGCCTTGCTTTGCCTTGCTTTGCATTGCATTGCATTGCATTGCATTGCATTGCATTGCATTGCATTGTATTGCTTTGCTTTGCTTTGCTTTGCTTTGCTTTGCTTTGCTTTGATTTGTATTCAATTGCATTGAATTGCATTGAAATTGCATTGAAAGTGCATTGCATTGCATTGCATTGCTTTGCGATGCATTGAAATTGCATTGCATTGCATTGCATTGCATTGCATTGTTTTGCTCTGCTTTGCTTTGCTTTGCTTTGCTTTTTGCTTTGCTTTGCAGTGTATTGCATTGCATTCAATTGCATTGCATTCAATTGCATTGCATTCAATTGCATTGCTTTGCTTTGCTTTCCATTGTAATCAATTGCTTTGCCTTGCTTTGGATTGCATTGTATTGCTTTGCTTTGCTTTGCTTTGCTTTGCTTTGCTTTGCTTTGCATTGCATTGCATTGTATTGCTTTGCTTTGCTTTGCTTTGCTTTGCTTTGCATTGCATTGTATTCAATTGCATTGTATTGCATTGAAATTGTATTGAAAGTGCATTGCATTGCATTGCATTGCATTGCTTTGCTTTGCTTTGCATTGTATTCAATTGCTCTGCCTTGCTTTGCATTGCATTGCATTTTTTTTAATTGCTTAGCATTGCTTTGCATTGCATTGCATTGCTTTGCTTTGCATTGCACTGCATTGCACTGCATTGCACTGCATTGCAATGTAATTGAATACAATGCAATGCAATGCAAAGGAAAGCAAAGCAAAGAAAAGGAAAGCAAAGCAATGCAAAGGAAAGAAAGCAAAGCAAAGCAAAGCAAAGCAAAGCAATTGAAATTACATTGCATTGCTTTGCATTGCATTGCATTGCATTTCATTTCATTTCATTGCATTGCATTGCATTGCATTGTATTTTATTGTATTCAAATTGCATTGCTTTGAATTGTATTTTATTGTATTCAATTGCATTGCATTGCATTGCTTTGCATTGCATTGATATTGTCTTCTAAATGACTTTTGAAGCATCAGTAGGAGTCTATGAGTATGTATAGAAAGTTCAAGATTGACGATTCTTTGGCCAGAAATATTTTCCTTGGGTCAAATACGGACTTTACTGTGGCGAATATAACATCAAAATAAGACAATCTGATAGTATATTAAGTTAATGGTCAAGAACTCTTTGGCCAGAAATATGTTCCTTGGGTCAAATACGGACTTTACTGTGGCGAATAGAACATCAAAAGAAGACAATCTGATTGTATATTATTAACGTTCAAGAACTCTTTGGCCAGAAATATGTTGAGTAGTTCCATAAAAAAATCTATGTATGACTGATTTAACATAAGGAGTTTATAAGTTTATACATTTTTTGAAGACCCTTTGAACAGACAGAAGTTCACAATGTCAGAAATGGTCTTCTAAATGACTTATGAAGCATCAGTAGGAGTCTATGAGTATGTATAGAAAGTTCAAGATCGAGGATTCTTTCGCCAGAAATATTTTCCTTGGGTCAAATATGGACTTTACTGTGGCGAATATAACATCAAAAGAAGAGAATCTGATAGTATGTTAAGTTAATGTTCAAGAACTCTTTGGCTACAAATATATTCAGTAGGTCCATAAATAACCTCTATATGACTGATTCAACATGAGAAGGAGTTTATAGGTTTATACATTTTTTGAAGACCCTTTGAACAGAAAGAAGTTCAAAATGTCAGATTTGGTCTTCTAAATGACTTATGAAGCAAAAGTTAGGAGTCTATGAGTATGTATAGAAAATTCAAGATCGAGGATTCTTTGGCCAGAAATATTTTCCTTGGGTCAAGTACGGACTTTACTGTGGCGAATATAACATCAAAAGAAGACAATCTGATTGCATATTAAGTTAATGTTCAAGAACTCTTTGGCCACAAATATTTTCCTTGGGTCAAATATGGACTTTACTTTGGCTAATAACATCAAAAGAAGACAATCTGATTGTATAAGTTAATGTTCAAGATCTCTTTGGCCAGAAATATGTTCCTTGGGTCAAATATGGACTTTACTTTGGCTAATATAACATCAAAAGAAGACAATCTGATTGTATATTAAGTTAATGTTCAAGAACTCTTTTGCCAGAAATGTGTTCCTTGGGTCAAATATGGACTTTACTTTGGCTAATATAACATCAAAAGAAGACAATCTGATTGTATATTAAGTTAATGTTCAAGAACTCTTTTGCCAGAAATATGTTCCTCGTGTCCAATATGGACTTTACTTTGGCTAATATAACATCAAAAGAAGACAATCTGATTGTAAATTAAGTTAATGTTCAAGAACTCTTTGGCCAGATATTTGTTCAGTAGGTCCATAAAGAACATATGTATGACTGATTTAACATCAGGAGTCTATAGGTTTATAAAAATTTTGCAGACCCTTTGAACATAAAGTTCAAAAGGTCAGATATTGTCTTCTAAATGACTTTTGAACTATCAGTAGGAGTCTTTGAGTATGTATAGAAAGCTCAAGATTGAGAATTCTTTGGCCAAAAATATTTACCTTGGGTCAAATATGGATTTTACTGTGGCTAATATAACATCAAACGAAGACAATCTGATTGTTTAAGTTAATGTTCAAGAACTCTTTGGCCACAAATATGTTCAGTAGGTCCACAAAAAAACCTATGTATGACTGATGTAACATGAGAGGCTGTTTATAAGTTTATAAATTTTTTGAAGACCCTTTAAACAAAAAGAAGTTCAAAAGGTCATATTTGGTCTTCTAAATGACTTATGAAGCAACAGTAGGAGTCTTTGAGTATGTATAGAAAGTTCAAGATCGAGGATTCTTTGGCTAGAAATATTTTTCTTGTGTCAAATATGAACTTTACTGTGGTGAATATAACATCAAAAGAAGACAATCTGATTGTATATTAAGTTAATGTTCAAGAACTCTTTGTCCATAAATATGTTTAGTAGTTCCATAAAGAACCTATTTGTGACTCATTTAACATCAGAAGGAGTCTATAGGTTTATACATTTTTTGCAGACCCTTTGAACAGAAAGATCTTTAAAAGGTCAGATTTGGTCTTCTAAATGACTTTTGAAGCATCAGTAGGAGTCTATGAGTATGTATAGAAAGTTTAGGATCGAGGATTCCTTGGCCAGACAAATGGTCCTTGGTTGATACATGGACTTTACTGTGGCTAATATAACATCAAAAGAAGACAATCTGATATTATATTAAGTTAATGGTCAAGAAGTCTTTGGCCAGAAATATGTTCCTTGGGACAAATACGGACTTTACTGTGGCGAATAGAACATCAAAAGAAGACAATCTGATTGTATATTAAGTTAATGTTCAAGAACTCTTTGGCCAGAAATATGTTCAGTAGTTCCATAAAAAAACCTATGTATGACTGATTTAACATAAGGATTTTATAAGTTTATACATTTTTTGAAGACCCTTTGAACAGAAAAAGTTAAAAAGGTCAGATATTGTCTTCTAAATGACTTATGAAGCAACAGTAGGAGTCTATGAGTATGTATAGAAAGTTCAAGATCGAGGATTCTTTGGCCAGTAATATTTTCCTTGGGTCAAATATGGACTTTACTGTGGCGAATAGAACATCAAAAGAAGACAATCTGATTGTATATTAAGTTAATGTTCAAGAACTCTTTGGCCTGAAATATGTTAAGTAGTTCCATAAAAAAACCTATGTATGACTGATTTAACATAAGGAGTTTATAAGTTTATAAATTTTTTGAAGACTCTTTAAACAGAAAAAAGTTCAAAAGGTCAGATATGGTCTTCTAAATGACTTATGAAGAATCAGTAGGAGTCTATGAGTACATTTACATTTACATTTACATTTAGTCATTTAGCAGACGCTTTTATCCAAAGCGACTTACAACTGAGGACTAAACCAAGCGAGTCATCGTGAAGAGGCAGAAACAACGCAAGAAGTGCTCAAAATACAAAGTTCAGACATAGCTCAGAGTAGCATGAGCCAGGCAAGCGAGGATTTAGAGGAAAAGGGAAGGATTTATTTTTTTATTTTTTTTTATTTTTTTTATGTTAAGTGCTCCCGGAAGAGATGAGTTTTCAGTTGTCTTTTGAATGCTGTCAAGGATTCTGCATTCCGGATGAGGGTGGGGAGATCATTCCACCAGCATGGAACCGTGAATGAGAATGTTCTGGAGAGTGATTTTGTGCCCCGCTGTGGCGGTACCACAAGCCGCCGCTCATTGACCGATCGTAGGCTTCTGGTAGGGATGTAGACTTGAAGTAGTGAGTGGAAGTAGGAGGGAGCTGAAGCAGTGGTCAATCTGTAAGCAAGCGTCAACACCTTGAACTTGATGCGAGCAGCGAGTGGTAGCCAGTGCAGAGAGATGAACAGAGGAGTGACGTGGGCCCTTTTGGGCTCGTTGAAGACAAGACGGGCTGCAGCATTCTGGATCATTTGTAGAGGTTTAGTTGCACATGATGGAAGTCCAGCCAGAAGAGCATTGCAGTAATCAAGCCTAGAAATGACCAGGGCCTGGACGAGAAGTTGTGTTGCATGCTCAGTTAGGAAAGGCCTGATCTTCCTGATGTTGTGCATAGCAAACCTGCATGATCGAGCTGTCTTTGTAATGTGGTCTGTGAAGGTCAGCTGGTCATCAAAGATTACTCCAAGATTTCTGACCGATCTTGATGGGGTGACTGAGGAAGAATCTAGCTGGATAGTGAGGTCGTGCTGTAGAGACGGATTGGCAGGGAGGACGAGAAGCTCTGTCTTTGCCAGGTTGAGCTGCAGGTGATGTTCCTTCATCCATGCCGAGATGTCCGCCAGACAGCTTGAGATCCGTGCAGCTACTGTGGGATCATCTGGTTGAAATGAGAGGTAGAGCTGGGTGTCATCAGCATAGCAATGATAAGAGAAACCATGTGCCTGTATGATGGGCCCCAGTGATGTGGTGTAAATGGAGAAGAGGAGCGGTCCAAGAACTGAACCCTGAGGAACTCCTGTGGTCAGTTGTTGTGCTTTGGATACCTCGCCTCTCCATGTGACCCTGAAGGACCTACCTGTGAGATAGGACTCGAACCAGTTGAGGGAGGTTCCAGTGATGCCCAGTGATGAGAGGGCGGACAAGAGGATCTGATGATTCACAGTGTCGAAGGCCGCAGACAGGTCCAGGAGAATGAGAACTGATGATTTGGAAGCAGCTTTTGCGATCCGCAGGGCTTCCGTGACCGACAGCAATGCAGTCTCGGTTGAATGCCCTTTCTTGAAGCCAGATTGGTTGACATCCAGCTGTTTGTTCAGAGACAGGAAGGATGATACTTGGTTAAAAGCAACTCGTTCAAGTGTTTTCGCAATGAATGGTAGGAGAGAGACAGGTCTGTAATTCTCTAGAAGTGATGTGTTTAACGTTGGTTTTTTAAGCAGAGGAGTTACCCGAGCCTGCTTAAATGCTGTAGGGAAAATGCCAGTGTGGAGGGATGAGTTGATAATGTGAGTGAGAGCTGGTAGAAGTGTGGGAGAGATGGCTTGTAGAAGGTGTGAGGGGATGGGATCTAGAGGGCAGGTGGTAGGATGACTGGAGAGAAGTAGTTTAGATACTTCTTCCTCGGTTAGTGGAGCGAAGGAGGAGAGAAGCTGTGGGAGAGGTTAGTCTGGGTTCCTGTGTGTGTGAATCTGAGAACTGACTGCTGATAGTTGTAGTTTTGTTAGTGAAGAAGTTGGCAAAATCATCAGCAGTTAGCGAGGAGGTGGGTGGTGGTGGAGGTGGACAGAGGAGAGAGTTGAATGTCTTGAACAGTGTTCGTGTGTTAGAGGCACTGTTGATCTTGTTGTGGAAATATGAAGATTTCGCAGCATGAACATCAACAGAAAAGGAAGAGAGCAGAGATTGATACCTACTGAGGTCAGATGTGTCTTTTGATTTGCGCCATTTCCTCTCTGCTGCCCTGAGCTTGGTCCGGTGTTCACGAAGAACCTCAGATAGCCAGGGGTTAGAGGGAGTGGCACGTGCTGGCCTAGAGGAGAGAGGACAGATATTGTCTAAAGAAGAGGTTAGGATGGAGCATAAAGTATCTGTTGCAGTATTCACCTCCAGAGATGAGAAATGCGAGGGTGAGGGAAGAGAAGATGACACAGCAGAGGAAAGATGGGATGGAGAAAGTGAGCGCAGGTTTCGTCTGAAAGTAAATGGTGGGGAGGTTGGTGGAGCATGGGTAGTGAGTTGTAGATTGAAAGTAATGAGAAAATGATCTGAAACTTGGAGAGGTTTCACCAAAATGTTGTCTGTGATACAGTTGCGTGTGTAAACCAGGTCCAGTTGGTTGCCTGACTTGTGAGTACCGGTGGTGATGAGCCGTTTGAGATCGAAGGCGGCTAGGAGAGAGATGAAGTCTGTTGCATACGGCTTTGCTAGATGAATGTTGAAATCACCAAAGACTACGAGTGGGGTGCCATCCTCAGGGAAAGAGGACAGCAGCACATCCAGCTCCTCTACAAAGCTTCCCAGTGGACCTGGGGGGCGATAAATAACTACAATATGGATCTTAATGGGAGTTGTAAGTGTAATAGCATGATATTCAAATGAGTTGTTATTGCATAGAGAAGAGAGAGTTGAATATTTCCAATTGTTAGAAATGAGAAGACCAGTACCCCCACCCCTCCCCGACTGGCGAGGGGTGTGAGAGAAAGAGAAGTTGTTAGAGAGAGCAGCAGGGGTTGCTGAGTCTTCTGGACGGATCCAGGTCTCAGTCAAGCCCAAGATATTTAGAGTAGAGTGAGATGCAAAGGCTGGAATGAAGTCAGCTTTATTGACTGCTGATTGACAATTCCATAGACCCATAGAAAAAGAGAGAGGTGAGTGTGAGGATGAGAGAAAAGGGCGCAGATTAGCAGTATTGCGTTGCCTTCTGTGCGTGGTGAGAGAGCGTTGTCGATAGACAACAGGAATGTATTGAAAGCACATAATGATAATGGGAAATAAGATAAGGTAGGAAAGGAAAGGGTGAAGAAGATACTTAAGTGCCTTGCAGGTGTCCTTGCTCGGTGGAGTCGCGCAGGAAGAGTCGCAGGTCTTTACCCGAGTCGGTCTTAACACGAGGAGGCTGAAACCGAGAGCTGAATGCTTCCGCTGACGCTTCCGCGACAGCGCACACACTACATAGATATAATGCTTCCAATCGCCCTGAGTGAGGACAGCTGTGGCCGCCCTTGCAATTAGCACAGCAAAAGCAAATATCCCGAGAATGGGCGGAATCGAAACTAGCTGTTGAACAGCGCTTACTTAAGTGCTTCAATAAAATACAGATTATAACCCTTAAGACGCACGGCAGTTATTCAAAATAGGATCGCGTTTAATTCAAATACAGATATTTAGTCAAGGTAAACATAAAAAATAAGCAAAGAATCGAAAATAGCCCTACCTACTTGACAAATAGTAAACAGAGCAACAGGAGAACTGTATATTAAGAAAAAACCACTCACGTGCTCTTGTCGTCCTCACAGAGTGACCGCTTGTCCTGGCTTCCTTCTGAATCTACTCTAGTTTTATCTCTGCTATAACAACCCTTGCAATTAGCACAGCAAAAGCAAATATCCCGAGAATGGGCGGAATCGAAACTAGCTGTTGAACAGCGCTTACTTAAGTGCTTCAATAAAATACAGATTATAACCCTTAAGACGCACGGCAGTTATTCAAAATAGGATCGCGTTTAATTCAAATACAGATATTTAGTCAAGGTAAACATAAAAAATAAGCAAAGAATCGAAAATAGCCCTACCTACTTGACAAATAGTAAACAGAGCAACAGGAGAACTGTATATTAAGAAAAAACCACTCACGTGCTCTTGTCGTCCTCACAGAGTGACCGCTTGTCCTGGCTTCCTTCTGAATCTACTCTAGTTTTATCTCTGCTATAACAACCCTTGCAATTAGCACAGCAAAAGCAAATATCCCGAGAATGGGCGGAATCGAAACTAGCTGTTGAACAGCGCTTACTTAAGTGCTTCAATAAAATACAGATTATAACCCTTAAGACGCACGGCAGTTATTCAAAATAGGATCGCGTTTAATTCAAATACAGATATTTAGTCAAGGTAAACATAAAAAATAAGCAAAGAATCGAAAATAGCCCTACCTACTTGACAAATAGTAAACAGAGCAACAGGAGAACTGTATATTAAGAAAAAACCACTCACGTGCTCTTGTCGTCCTCACAGAGTGACCGCTTGTCCTGGCTTCCTTCTGAATCTACTCTAGTTTTATCTCTGCTATAACAACCCTTGCAATTAGCACAGCAAAAGCAAATATCCCGAGAATGGGCGGAATCGAAACTAGCTGTTGAACAGCGCTTACTTAAGTGCTTCAATAAAATACAGATTATAACCCTTAAGACGCACGGCAGTTATTCAAAATAGGATCGCGTTTAATTCAAATACAGATATTTAGTCAAGGTAAACATAAAAAATAAGCAAAGAATCGAAAATAGCCCTACCTACTTGACAAATAGTAAACAGAGCAACAGGAGAACTGTATATTAAGAAAAAACCACTCACGTGCTCTTGTCGTCCTCACAGAGTGACCGCTTGTCCTGGCTTCCTTCTGAATCTACTCTAGTTTTATCTCTGCTATAACAACCCTTGCAATTAGCACAGCAAAAGCAAATATCCCGAGAATGGGCGGAATCGAAACTAGCTGTTGAACAGCGCTTACTTAAGTGCTTCAATAAAATACAGATTATAACCCTTAAGACGCACGGCAGTTATTCAAAATAGGATCGCGTTTAATTCAAATACAGATATTTAGTCAAGGTAAACATAAAAAATAAGCAAAGAATCGAAAATAGCCCTACCTACTTGACAAATAGTAAACAGAGCAACAGGAGAACTGTATATTAAGAAAAAACCACTCACGTGCTCTTGTCGTCCTCACAGAGTGACCGCTTGTCCTGGCTTCCTTCTGAATCTACTCTAGTTTTATCTCTGCTATAACAACCCTTGCAATTAGCACAGCAAAAGCAAATATCCCGAGAATGGGCGGAATCGAAACTAGCTGTTGAACAGCGCTTACTTAAGTGCTTCAATAAAATACAGATTATAACCCTTAAGACGCACGGCAGTTATTCAAAATAGGATCGCGTTTAATTCAAATACAGATATTTAGTCAAGGTAAACATAAAAAATAAGCAAAGAATCGAAAATAGCCCTACCTACTTGACAAATAGTAAACAGAGCAACAGGAGAACTGTATATTAAGAAAAAACCACTCACGTGCTCTTGTCGTCCTCACAGAGTGACCGCTTGTCCTGGCTTCCTTCTGAATCTACTCTAGTTTTATCTCTGCTATAACAACCCTTGCAATTAGCACAGCAAAAGCAAATATCCCGAGAATGGGCGGAATCGAAACTAGCTGTTGAACAGCGCTTACTTAAGTGCTTCAATAAAATACAGATTATAACCCTTAAGACGCACGGCAGTTATTCAAAATAGGATCGCGTTTAATTCAAATACAGATATTTAGTCAAGGTAAACATAAAAAATAAGCAAAGAATCGAAAATAGCCCTACCTACTTGACAAATAGTAAACAGAGCAACAGGAGAACTGTATATTAAGAAAAAACCACTCACGTGCTCTTGTCGTCCTCACAGAGTGACCGCTTGTCCTGGCTTCCTTCTGAATCTACTCTAGTTTTATCTCTGCTATAACAACCCTTGCAATTAGCACAGCAAAAGCAAATATCCCGAGAATGGGCGGAATCGAAACTAGCTGTTGAACAGCGCTTACTTAAGTGCTTCAATAAAATACAGATTATAACCCTTAAGACGCACGGCAGTTATTCAAAATAGGATCGCGTTTAATTCAAATACAGATATTTAGTCAAGGTAAACATAAAAAATAAGCAAAGAATCGAAAATAGCCCTACCTACTTGACAAATAGTAAACAGAGCAACAGGAGAACTGTATATTAAGAAAAAACCACTCACGTGCTCTTGTCGTCCTCACAGAGTGACCGCTTGTCCTGGCTTCCTTCTGAATCTACTCTAGTTTTATCTCTGCTATAACAACCCTTGCAATTAGCACAGCAAAAGCAAATATCCCGAGAATGGGCGGAATCGAAACTAGCTGTTGAACAGCGCTTACTTAAGTGCTTCAATAAAATACAGATTATAACCCTTAAGACGCACGGCAGTTATTCAAAATAGGATCGCGTTTAATTCAAATACAGATATTTAGTCAAGGTAAACATAAAAAATAAGCAAAGAATCGAAAATAGCCCTACCTACTTGACAAATAGTAAACAGAGCAACAGGAGAACTGTATATTAAGAAAAAACCACTCACGTGCTCTTGTCGTCCTCACAGAGTGACCGCTTGTCCTGGCTTCCTTCTGAATCTACTCTAGTTTTATCTCTGCTATAACAACCCTTGCAATTAGCACAGCAAAAGCAAATATCCCGAGAATGGGCGGAATCGAAACTAGCTGTTGAACAGCGCTTACTTAAGTGCTTCAATAAAATACAGATTATAACCCTTAAGACGCACGGCAGTTATTCAAAATAGGATCGCGTTTAATTCAAATACAGATATTTAGTCAAGGTAAACATAAAAAATAAGCAAAGAATCGAAAATAGCCCTACCTACTTGACAAATAGTAAACAGAGCAACAGGAGAACTGTATATTAAGAAAAAACCACTCACGTGCTCTTGTCGTCCTCACAGAGTGACCGCTTGTCCTGGCTTCCTTCTGAATCTACTCTAGTTTTATCTCTGCTATAACAACCCTTGCAATTAGCACAGCAAAAGCAAATATCCCGAGAATGGGCGGAATCGAAACTAGCTGTTGAACAGCGCTTACTTAAGTGCTTCAATAAAATACAGATTATAACCCTTAAGACGCACGGCAGTTATTCAAAATAGGATCGCGTTTAATTCAAATACAGATATTTAGTCAAGGTAAACATAAAAAATAAGCAAAGAATCGAAAATAGCCCTACCTACTTGACAAATAGTAAACAGAGCAACAGGAGAACTGTATATTAAGAAAAAACCACTCACGTGCTCTTGTCGTCCTCACAGAGTGACCGCTTGTCCTGGCTTCCTTCTGAATCTACTCTAGTTTTATCTCTGCTATAACAACCCTTGCAATTAGCACAGCAAAAGCAAATATCCCGAGAATGGGCGGAATCGAAACTAGCTGTTGAACAGCGCTTACTTAAGTGCTTCAATAAAATACAGATTATAACCCTTAAGACGCACGGCAGTTATTCAAAATAGGATCGCGTTTAATTCAAATACAGATATTTAGTCAAGGTAAACATAAAAAATAAGCAAAGAATCGAAAATAGCCCTACCTACTTGACAAATAGTAAACAGAGCAACAGGAGAACTGTATATTAAGAAAAAACCACTCACGTGCTCTTGTCGTCCTCACAGAGTGACCGCTTGTCCTGGCTTCCTTCTGAATCTACTCTAGTTTTATCTCTGCTATAACAACCCTTGCAATTAGCACAGCAAAAGCAAATATCCCGAGAATGGGCGGAATCGAAACTAGCTGTTGAACAGCGCTTACTTAAGTGCTTCAATAAAATACAGATTATAACCCTTAAGACGCACGGCAGTTATTCAAAATAGGATCGCGTTTAATTCAAATACAGATATTTAGTCAAGGTAAACATAAAAAATAAGCAAAGAATCGAAAATAGCCCTACCTACTTGACAAATAGTAAACAGAGCAACAGGAGAACTGTATATTAAGAAAAAACCACTCACGTGCTCTTGTCGTCCTCACAGAGTGACCGCTTGTCCTGGCTTCCTTCTGAATCTACTCTAGTTTTATCTCTGCTATAACAACCCTTGCAATTAGCACAGCAAAAGCAAATATCCCGAGAATGGGCGGAATCGAAACTAGCTGTTGAACAGCGCTTACTTAAGTGCTTCAATAAAATACAGATTATAACCCTTAAGACGCACGGCAGTTATTCAAAATAGGATCGCGTTTAATTCAAATACAGATATTTAGTCAAGGTAAACATAAAAAATAAGCAAAGAATCGAAAATAGCCCTACCTACTTGACAAATAGTAAACAGAGCAACAGGAGAACTGTATATTAAGAAAAAACCACTCACGTGCTCTTGTCGTCCTCACAGAGTGACCGCTTGTCCTGGCTTCCTTCTGAATCTACTCTAGTTTTATCTCTGCTATAACAACCCTTGCAATTAGCACAGCAAAAGCAAATATCCCGAGAATGGGCGGAATCGAAACTAGCTGTTGAACAGCGCTTACTTAAGTGCTTCAATAAAATACAGATTATAACCCTTAAGACGCACGGCAGTTATTCAAAATAGGATCGCGTTTAATTCAAATACAGATATTTAGTCAAGGTAAACATAAAAAATAAGCAAAGAATCGAAAATAGCCCTACCTACTTGACAAATAGTAAACAGAGCAACAGGAGAACTGTATATTAAGAAAAAACCACTCACGTGCTCTTGTCGTCCTCACAGAGTGACCGCTTGTCCTGGCTTCCTTCTGAATCTACTCTAGTTTTATCTCTGCTATAACAACCCTTGCAATTAGCACAGCAAAAGCAAATATCCCGAGAATGGGCGGAATCGAAACTAGCTGTTGAACAGCGCTTACTTAAGTGCTTCAATAAAATACAGATTATAACCCTTAAGACGCACGGCAGTTATTCAAAATAGGATCGCGTTTAATTCAAATACAGATATTTAGTCAAGGTAAACATAAAAAATAAGCAAAGAATCGAAAATAGCCCTACCTACTTGACAAATAGTAAACAGAGCAACAGGAGAACTGTATATTAAGAAAAAACCACTCACGTGCTCTTGTCGTCCTCACAGAGTGACCGCTTGTCCTGGCTTCCTTCTGAATCTACTCTAGTTTTATCTCTGCTATAACAACCCTTGCAATTAGCACAGCAAAAGCAAATATCCCGAGAATGGGCGGAATCGAAACTAGCTGTTGAACAGCGCTTACTTAAGTGCTTCAATAAAATACAGATTATAACCCTTAAGACGCACGGCAGTTATTCAAAATAGGATCGCGTTTAATTCAAATACAGATATTTAGTCAAGGTAAACATAAAAAATAAGCAAAGAATCGAAAATAGCCCTACCTACTTGACAAATAGTAAACAGAGCAACAGGAGAACTGTATATTAAGAAAAAACCACTCACGTGCTCTTGTCGTCCTCACAGAGTGACCGCTTGTCCTGGCTTCCTTCTGAATCTACTCTAGTTTTATCTCTGCTATAACAACCCTTGCAATTAGCACAGCAAAAGCAAATATCCCGAGAATGGGCGGAATCGAAACTAGCTGTTGAACAGCGCTTACTTAAGTGCTTCAATAAAATACAGATTATAACCCTTAAGACGCACGGCAGTTATTCAAAATAGGATCGCGTTTAATTCAAATACAGATATTTAGTCAAGGTAAACATAAAAAATAAGCAAAGAATCGAAAATAGCCCTACCTACTTGACAAATAGTAAACAGAGCAACAGGAGAACTGTATATTAAGAAAAAACCACTCACGTGCTCTTGTCGTCCTCACAGAGTGACCGCTTGTCCTGGCTTCCTTCTGAATCTACTCTAGTTTTATCTCTGCTATAACAACCCTTGCAATTAGCACAGCAAAAGCAAATATCCCGAGAATGGGCGGAATCGAAACTAGCTGTTGAACAGCGCTTACTTAAGTGCTTCAATAAAATACAGATTATAACCCTTAAGACGCACGGCAGTTATTCAAAATAGGATCGCGTTTAATTCAAATACAGATATTTAGTCAAGGTAAACATAAAAAATAAGCAAAGAATCGAAAATAGCCCTACCTACTTGACAAATAGTAAACAGAGCAACAGGAGAACTGTATATTAAGAAAAAACCACTCACGTGCTCTTGTCGTCCTCACAGAGTGACCGCTTGTCCTGGCTTCCTTCTGAATCTACTCTAGTTTTATCTCTGCTATAACAACCCTTGCAATTAGCACAGCAAAAGCAAATATCCCGAGAATGGGCGGAATCGAAACTAGCTGTTGAACAGCGCTTACTTAAGTGCTTCAATAAAATACAGATTATAACCCTTAAGACGCACGGCAGTTATTCAAAATAGGATCGCGTTTAATTCAAATACAGATATTTAGTCAAGGTAAACATAAAAAATAAGCAAAGAATCGAAAATAGCCCTACCTACTTGACAAATAGTAAACAGAGCAACAGGAGAACTGTATATTAAGAAAAAACCACTCACGTGCTCTTGTCGTCCTCACAGAGTGACCGCTTGTCCTGGCTTCCTTCTGAATCTACTCTAGTTTTATCTCTGCTATAACAACCCTTGCAATTAGCACAGCAAAAGCAAATATCCCGAGAATGGGCGGAATCGAAACTAGCTGTTGAACAGCGCTTACTTAAGTGCTTCAATAAAATACAGATTATAACCCTTAAGACGCACGGCAGTTATTCAAAATAGGATCGCGTTTAATTCAAATACAGATATTTAGTCAAGGTAAACATAAAAAATAAGCAAAGAATCGAAAATAGCCCTACCTACTTGACAAATAGTAAACAGAGCAACAGGAGAACTGTATATTAAGAAAAAACCACTCACGTGCTCTTGTCGTCCTCACAGAGTGACCGCTTGTCCTGGCTTCCTTCTGAATCTACTCTAGTTTTATCTCTGCTATAACAACCCTTGCAATTAGCACAGCAAAAGCAAATATCCCGAGAATGGGCGGAATCGAAACTAGCTGTTGAACAGCGCTTACTTAAGTGCTTCAATAAAATACAGATTATAACCCTTAAGACGCACGGCAGTTATTCAAAATAGGATCGCGTTTAATTCAAATACAGATATTTAGTCAAGGTAAACATAAAAAATAAGCAAAGAATCGAAAATAGCCCTACCTACTTGACAAATAGTAAACAGAGCAACAGGAGAACTGTATATTAAGAAAAAACCACTCACGTGCTCTTGTCGTCCTCACAGAGTGACCGCTTGTCCTGGCTTCCTTCTGAATCTACTCTAGTTTTATCTCTGCTATAACAACCCTTGCAATTAGCACAGCAAAAGCAAATATCCCGAGAATGGGCGGAATCGAAACTAGCTGTTGAACAGCGCTTACTTAAGTGCTTCAATAAAATACAGATTATAACCCTTAAGACGCACGGCAGTTATTCAAAATAGGATCGCGTTTAATTCAAATACAGATATTTAGTCAAGGTAAACATAAAAAATAAGCAAAGAATCGAAAATAGCCCTACCTACTTGACAAATAGTAAACAGAGCAACAGGAGAACTGTATATTAAGAAAAAACCACTCACGTGCTCTTGTCGTCCTCACAGAGTGACCGCTTGTCCTGGCTTCCTTCTGAATCTACTCTAGTTTTATCTCTGCTATAACAACCCTTGCAATTAGCACAGCAAAAGCAAATATCCCGAGAATGGGCGGAATCGAAACTAGCTGTTGAACAGCGCTTACTTAAGTGCTTCAATAAAATACAGATTATAACCCTTAAGACGCACGGCAGTTATTCAAAATAGGATCGCGTTTAATTCAAATACAGATATTTAGTCAAGGTAAACATAAAAAATAAGCAAAGAATCGAAAATAGCCCTACCTACTTGACAAATAGTAAACAGAGCAACAGGAGAACTGTATATTAAGAAAAAACCACTCACGTGCTCTTGTCGTCCTCACAGAGTGACCGCTTGTCCTGGCTTCCTTCTGAATCTACTCTAGTTTTATCTCTGCTATAACAACCCTTGCAATTAGCACAGCAAAAGCAAATATCCCGAGAATGGGCGGAATCGAAACTAGCTGTTGAACAGCGCTTACTTAAGTGCTTCAATAAAATACAGATTATAACCCTTAAGACGCACGGCAGTTATTCAAAATAGGATCGCGTTTAATTCAAATACAGATATTTAGTCAAGGTAAACATAAAAAATAAGCAAAGAATCGAAAATAGCCCTACCTACTTGACAAATAGTAAACAGAGCAACAGGAGAACTGTATATTAAGAAAAAACCACTCACGTGCTCTTGTCGTCCTCACAGAGTGACCGCTTGTCCTGGCTTCCTTCTGAATCTACTCTAGTTTTATCTCTGCTATAACAACCCTTGCAATTAGCACAGCAAAAGCAAATATCCCGAGAATGGGCGGAATCGAAACTAGCTGTTGAACAGCGCTTACTTAAGTGCTTCAATAAAATACAGATTATAACCCTTAAGACGCACGGCAGTTATTCAAAATAGGATCGCGTTTAATTCAAATACAGATATTTAGTCAAGGTAAACATAAAAAATAAGCAAAGAATCGAAAATAGCCCTACCTACTTGACAAATAGTAAACAGAGCAACAGGAGAACTGTATATTAAGAAAAAACCACTCACGTGCTCTTGTCGTCCTCACAGAGTGACCGCTTGTCCTGGCTTCCTTCTGAATCTACTCTAGTTTTATCTCTGCTATAACAACCCTTGCAATTAGCACAGCAAAAGCAAATATCCCGAGAATGGGCGGAATCGAAACTAGCTGTTGAACAGCGCTTACTTAAGTGCTTCAATAAAATACAGATTATAACCCTTAAGACGCACGGCAGTTATTCAAAATAGGATCGCGTTTAATTCAAATACAGATATTTAGTCAAGGTAAACATAAAAAATAAGCAAAGAATCGAAAATAGCCCTACCTACTTGACAAATAGTAAACAGAGCAACAGGAGAACTGTATATTAAGAAAAAACCACTCACGTGCTCTTGTCGTCCTCACAGAGTGACCGCTTGTCCTGGCTTCCTTCTGAATCTACTCTAGTTTTATCTCTGCTATAACAACCCTTGCAATTAGCACAGCAAAAGCAAATATCCCGAGAATGGGCGGAATCGAAACTAGCTGTTGAACAGCGCTTACTTAAGTGCTTCAATAAAATACAGATTATAACCCTTAAGACGCACGGCAGTTATTCAAAATAGGATCGCGTTTAATTCAAATACAGATATTTAGTCAAGGTAAACATAAAAAATAAGCAAAGAATCGAAAATAGCCCTACCTACTTGACAAATAGTAAACAGAGCAACAGGAGAACTGTATATTAAGAAAAAACCACTCACGTGCTCTTGTCGTCCTCACAGAGTGACCGCTTGTCCTGGCTTCCTTCTGAATCTACTCTAGTTTTATCTCTGCTATAACAACCCTTGCAATTAGCACAGCAAAAGCAAATATCCCGAGAATGGGCGGAATCGAAACTAGCTGTTGAACAGCGCTTACTTAAGTGCTTCAATAAAATACAGATTATAACCCTTAAGACGCACGGCAGTTATTCAAAATAGGATCGCGTTTAATTCAAATACAGATATTTAGTCAAGGTAAACATAAAAAATAAGCAAAGAATCGAAAATAGCCCTACCTACTTGACAAATAGTAAACAGAGCAACAGGAGAACTGTATATTAAGAAAAAACCACTCACGTGCTCTTGTCGTCCTCACAGAGTGACCGCTTGTCCTGGCTTCCTTCTGAATCTACTCTAGTTTTATCTCTGCTATAACAACCCTTGCAATTAGCACAGCAAAAGCAAATATCCCGAGAATGGGCGGAATCGAAACTAGCTGTTGAACAGCGCTTACTTAAGTGCTTCAATAAAATACAGATTATAACCCTTAAGACGCACGGCAGTTATTCAAAATAGGATCGCGTTTAATTCAAATACAGATATTTAGTCAAGGTAAACATAAAAAATAAGCAAAGAATCGAAAATAGCCCTACCTACTTGACAAATAGTAAACAGAGCAACAGGAGAACTGTATATTAAGAAAAAACCACTCACGTGCTCTTGTCGTCCTCACAGAGTGACCGCTTGTCCTGGCTTCCTTCTGAATCTACTCTAGTTTTATCTCTGCTATAACAACCCTTGCAATTAGCACAGCAAAAGCAAATATCCCGAGAATGGGCGGAATCGAAACTAGCTGTTGAACAGCGCTTACTTAAGTGCTTCAATAAAATACAGATTATAACCCTTAAGACGCACGGCAGTTATTCAAAATAGGATCGCGTTTAATTCAAATACAGATATTTAGTCAAGGTAAACATAAAAAATAAGCAAAGAATCGAAAATAGCCCTACCTACTTGACAAATAGTAAACAGAGCAACAGGAGAACTGTATATTAAGAAAAAACCACTCACGTGCTCTTGTCGTCCTCACAGAGTGACCGCTTGTCCTGGCTTCCTTCTGAATCTACTCTAGTTTTATCTCTGCTATAACAACCCTTGCAATTAGCACAGCAAAAGCAAATATCCCGAGAATGGGCGGAATCGAAACTAGCTGTTGAACAGCGCTTACTTAAGTGCTTCAATAAAATACAGATTATAACCCTTAAGACGCACGGCAGTTATTCAAAATAGGATCGCGTTTAATTCAAATACAGATATTTAGTCAAGGTAAACATAAAAAATAAGCAAAGAATCGAAAATAGCCCTACCTACTTGACAAATAGTAAACAGAGCAACAGGAGAACTGTATATTAAGAAAAAACCACTCACGTGCTCTTGTCGTCCTCACAGAGTGACCGCTTGTCCTGGCTTCCTTCTGAATCTACTCTAGTTTTATCTCTGCTATAACAACCCTTGCAATTAGCACAGCAAAAGCAAATATCCCGAGAATGGGCGGAATCGAAACTAGCTGTTGAACAGCGCTTACTTAAGTGCTTCAATAAAATACAGATTATAACCCTTAAGACGCACGGCAGTTATTCAAAATAGGATCGCGTTTAATTCAAATACAGATATTTAGTCAAGGTAAACATAAAAAATAAGCAAAGAATCGAAAATAGCCCTACCTACTTGACAAATAGTAAACAGAGCAACAGGAGAACTGTATATTAAGAAAAAACCACTCACGTGCTCTTGTCGTCCTCACAGAGTGACCGCTTGTCCTGGCTTCCTTCTGAATCTACTCTAGTTTTATCTCTGCTATAACAACCCTTGCAATTAGCACAGCAAAAGCAAATATCCCGAGAATGGGCGGAATCGAAACTAGCTGTTGAACAGCGCTTACTTAAGTGCTTCAATAAAATACAGATTATAACCCTTAAGACGCACAGGCAGTTATTCAAAATAGGATCGCGTTTAATTCAAATACAGATATTTAGTCAAGGTAAACATAAAAAATAAGCAAAGAATCGAAAATAGCCCTACCTACTTGACAAATAGTAAACAGAGCAACAGGAGAACTGTATATTAAGAAAAAACCACTCACGTGCTCTTGTCGTCCTCACAGAGTGACCGCTTGTCCTGGCTTCCTTCTGAATCTACTCTAGTTTTATCTCTGCTATAACAACCCTTGCAATTAGCACAGCAAAAGCAAATATCCCGAGAATGGGCGGAATCGAAACTAGCTGTTGAACAGCGCTTACTTAAGTGCTTCAATAAAATACAGATTATAACCCTTAAGACGCACGGCAGTTATTCAAAATAGGATCGCGTTTAATTCAAATACAGATATTTAGTCAAGGTAAACATAAAAAATAAGCAAAGAATCGAAAATAGCCCTACCTACTTGACAAATAGTAAACAGAGCAACAGGAGAACTGTATATTAAGAAAAAACCACTCACGTGCTCTTGTCGTCCTCACAGAGTGACCGCTTGTCCTGGCTTCCTTCTGAATCTACTCTAGTTTTATCTCTGCTATAACAACCCTTGCAATTAGCACAGCAAAAGCAAATATCCCGAGAATGGGCGGAATCGAAACTAGCTGTTGAACAGCGCTTACTTAAGTGCTTCAATAAAATACAGATTATAACCCTTAAGACGCACGGCAGTTATTCAAAATAGGATCGCGTTTAATTCAAATACAGATATTTAGTCAAGGTAAACATAAAAAATAAGCAAAGAATCGAAAATAGCCCTACCTACTTGACAAATAGTAAACAGAGCAACAGGAGAACTGTATATTAAGAAAAAACCACTCACGTGCTCTTGTCGTCCTCACAGAGTGACCGCTTGTCCTGGCTTCCTTCTGAATCTACTCTAGTTTTATCTCTGCTATAACAACCCTTGCAATTAGCACAGCAAAAGCAAATATCCCGAGAATGGGCGGAATCGAAACTAGCTGTTGAACAGCGCTTACTTAAGTGCTTCAATAAAATACAGATTATAACCCTTAAGACGCACGGCAGTTATTCAAAATAGGATCGCGTTTAATTCAAATAAGATATTTAGTCAAGGTAAACATAAAAAATAAGCAAAGAATCGAAAATAGCCCTACCTACTTGACAAATAGTAAACAGAGCAACAGGAGAACTGTATATTAAGAAAAAACCACTCACGTGCTCTTGTCGTCCTCACAGAGTGACCGCTTGTCCTGGCTTCCTTCTGAATCTACTCTAGTTTTATCTCTGCTATAACAACCCTTGCAATTAGCACAGCAAAAGCAAATATCCCGAGAATGGGCGGAATCGAAACTAGCTGTTGAACAGCGCTTACTTAAGTGCTTCAATAAAATACAGATTATAACCCTTAAGACGCACGGCAGTTATTCAAAATAGGATCGCGTTTAATTCAAATACAGATATTTAGTCAAGGTAAACATAAAAAATAAGCAAAGAATCGAAAATAGCCCTACCTACTTGACAAATAGTAAACAGAGCAACAGGAGAACTGTATATTAAGAAAAAACCACTCACGTGCTCTTGTCGTCCTCACAGAGTGACCGCTTGTCCTGGCTTCCTTCTGAATCTACTCTAGTTTTATCTCTGCTATAACAACCCTTGCAATTAGCACAGCAAAAGCAAATATCCCGAGAATGGGCGGAATCGAAACTAGCTGTTGAACAGCGCTTACTTAAGTGCTTCAATAAAATACAGATTATAACCCTTAAGACGCACGGCAGTTATTCAAAATAGGATCGCGTTTAATTCAAATACAGATATTTAGTCAAGGTAAACATAAAAAATAAGCAAAGAATCGAAAATAGCCCTACCTACTTGACAAATAGTAAACAGAGCAACAGGAGAACTGTATATTAAGAAAAAACCACTCACGTGCTCTTGTCGTCCTCACAGAGTGACCGCTTGTCCTGGCTTCCTTCTGAATCTACTCTAGTTTTATCTCTGCTATAACAACCCTTGCAATTAGCACAGCAAAAGCAAATATCCCGAGAATGGGCGGAATCGAAACTAGCTGTTGAACAGCGCTTACTTAAGTGCTTCAATAAAATACAGATTATAACCCTTAAGACGCACGGCAGTTATTCAAAATAGGATCGCGTTTAATTCAAATACAGATATTTAGTCAAGGTAAACATAAAAAATAAGCAAAGAATCGAAAATAGCCCTACCTACTTGACAAATAGTAAACAGAGCAACAGGAGAACTGTATATTAAGAAAAAACCACTCACGTGCTCTTGTCGTCCTCACAGAGTGACCGCTTGTCCTGGCTTCCTTCTGAATCTACTCTAGTTTTATCTCTGCTATAACAACCCTTGCAATTAGCACAGCAAAAGCAAATATCCCGAGAATGGGCGGAATCGAAACTAGCTGTTGAACAGCGCTTACTTAAGTGCTTCAATAAAATACAGATTATAACCCTTAAGACGCACGGCAGTTATTCAAAATAGGATCGCGTTTAATTCAAATACAGATATTTAGTCAAGGTAAACATAAAAAATAAGCAAAGAATCGAAAATAGCCCTACCTACTTGACAAATAGTAAACAGAGCAACAGGAGAACTGTATATTAAGAAAAAACCACTCACGTGCTCTTGTCGTCCTCACAGAGTGACCGCTTGTCCTGGCTTCCTTCTGAATCTACTCTAGTTTTATCTCTGCTATAACAACCCTTGCAATTAGCACAGCAAAAGCAAATATCCCGAGAATGGGCGGAATCGAAACTAGCTGTTGAACAGCGCTTACTTAAGTGCTTCAATAAAATACAGATTATAACCCTTAAGACGCACGGCAGTTATTCAAAATAGGATCGCGTTTAATTCAAATACAGATATTTAGTCAAGGTAAACATAAAAAATAAGCAAAGAATCGAAAATAGCCCTACCTACTTGACAAATAGTAAACAGAGCAACAGGAGAACTGTATATTAAGAAAAAACCACTCACGTGCTCTTGTCGTCCTCACAGAGTGACCGCTTGTCCTGGCTTCCTTCTGAATCTACTCTAGTTTTATCTCTGCTATAACAACCCTTGCAATTAGCACAGCAAAAGCAAATATCCCGAGAATGGGCGGAATCGAAACTAGCTGTTGAACAGCGCTTACTTAAGTGCTTCAATAAAATACAGATTATAACCCTTAAGACGCACGGCAGTTATTCAAAATAGGATCGCGTTTAATTCAAATACAGATATTTAGTCAAGGTAAACATAAAAAATAAGCAAAGAATCGAAAATAGCCCTACCTACTTGACAAATAGTAAACAGAGCAACAGGAGAACTGTATATTAAGAAAAAACCACTCACGTGCTCTTGTCGTCCTCACAGAGTGACCGCTTGTCCTGGCTTCCTTCTGAATCTACTCTAGTTTTATCTCTGCTATAACAACCCTTGCAATTAGCACAGCAAAAGCAAATATCCCGAGAATGGGCGGAATCGAAACTAGCTGTTGAACAGCGCTTACTTAAGTGCTTCAATAAAATACAGATTATAACCCTTAAGACGCACGGCAGTTATTCAAAATAGGATCGCGTTTAATTCAAATACAGATATTTAGTCAAGGTAAACATAAAAAATAAGCAAAGAATCGAAAATAGCCCTACCTACTTGACAAATAGTAAACAGAGCAACAGGAGAACTGTATATTAAGAAAAAACCACTCACGTGCTCTTGTCGTCCTCACAGAGTGACCGCTTGTCCTGGCTTCCTTCTGAATCTACTCTAGTTTTATCTCTGCTATAACAACCCTTGCAATTAGCACAGCAAAAGCAAATATCCCGAGAATGGGCGGAATCGAAACTAGCTGTTGAACAGCGCTTACTTAAGTGCTTCAATAAAATACAGATTATAACCCTTAAGACGCACGGCAGTTATTCAAAATAGGATCGCGTTTAATTCAAATACAGATATTTAGTCAAGGTAAACATAAAAAATAAGCAAAGAATCGAAAATAGCCCTACCTACTTGACAAATAGTAAACAGAGCAACAGGAGAACTGTATATTAAGAAAAAACCACTCACGTGCTCTTGTCGTCCTCACAGAGTGACCGCTTGTCCTGGCTTCCTTCTGAATCTACTCTAGTTTTATCTCTGCTATAACAACCCTTGCAATTAGCACAGCAAAAGCAAATATCCCGAGAATGGGCGGAATCGAAACTAGCTGTTGAACAGCGCTTACTTAAGTGCTTCAATAAAATACAGATTATAACCCTTAAGACGCACGGCAGTTATTCAAAATAGGATCGCGTTTAATTCAAATACAGATATTTAGTCAAGGTAAACATAAAAAATAAGCAAAGAATCGAAAATAGCCCTACCTACTTGACAAATAGTAAACAGAGCAACAGGAGAACTGTATATTAAGAAAAAACCACTCACGTGCTCTTGTCGTCCTCACAGAGTGACCGCTTGTCCTGGCTTCCTTCTGAATCTACTCTAGTTTTATCTCTGCTATAACAACCCTTGCAATTAGCACAGCAAAAGCAAATATCCCGAGAATGGGCGGAATCGAAACTAGCTGTTGAACAGCGCTTACTTAAGTGCTTCAATAAAATACAGATTATAACCCTTAAGACGCACGGCAGTTATTCAAAATAGGATCGCGTTTAATTCAAATACAGATATTTAGTCAAGGTAAACATAAAAAATAAGCAAAGAATCGAAAATAGCCCTACCTACTTGACAAATAGTAAACAGAGCAACAGGAGAACTGTATATTAAGAAAAAACCACTCACGTGCTCTTGTCGTCCTCACAGAGTGACCGCTTGTCCTGGCTTCCTTCTGAATCTACTCTAGTTTTATCTCTGCTATAACAACCCTTGCAATTAGCACAGCAAAAGCAAATATCCCGAGAATGGGCGGAATCGAAACTAGCTGTTGAACAGCGCTTACTTAAGTGCTTCAATAAAATACAGATTATAACCCTTAAGACGCACGGCAGTTATTCAAAATAGGATCGCGTTTAATTCAAATACAGATATTTAGTCAAGGTAAACATAAAAAATAAGCAAAGAATCGAAAATAGCCCTACCTACTTGACAAATAGTAAACAGAGCAACAGGAGAACTGTATATTAAGAAAAAACCACTCACGTGCTCTTGTCGTCCTCACAGAGTGACCGCTTGTCCTGGCTTCCTTCTGAATCTACTCTAGTTTTATCTCTGCTATAACAACCCTTGCAATTAGCACAGCAAAAGCAAATATCCCGAGAATGGGCGGAATCGAAACTAGCTGTTGAACAGCGCTTACTTAAGTGCTTCAATAAAATACAGATTATAACCCTTAAGACGCACGGCAGTTATTCAAAATAGGATCGCGTTTAATTCAAATACAGATATTTAGTCAAGGTAAACATAAAAAATAAGCAAAGAATCGAAAATAGCCCTACCTACTTGACAAATAGTAAACAGAGCAACAGGAGAACTGTATATTAAGAAAAAACCACTCACGTGCTCTTGTCGTCCTCACAGAGTGACCGCTTGTCCTGGCTTCCTTCTGAATCTACTCTAGTTTTATCTCTGCTATAACAACCCTTGCAATTAGCACAGCAAAAGCAAATATCCCGAGAATGGGCGGAATCGAAACTAGCTGTTGAACAGCGCTTACTTAAGTGCTTCAATAAAATACAGATTATAACCCTTAAGACGCACGGCAGTTATTCAAAATAGGATCGCGTTTAATTCAAATACAGATATTTAGTCAAGGTAAACATAAAAAATAAGCAAAGAATCGAAAATAGCCCTACCTACTTGACAAATAGTAAACAGAGCAACAGGAGAACTGTATATTAAGAAAAAACCACTCACGTGCTCTTGTCGTCCTCACAGAGTGACCGCTTGTCCTGGCTTCCTTCTGAATCTACTCTAGTTTTATCTCTGCTATAACAACCCTTGCAATTAGCACAGCAAAAGCAAATATCCCGAGAATGGGCGGAATCGAAACTAGCTGTTGAACAGCGCTTACTTAAGTGCTTCAATAAAATACAGATTATAACCCTTAAGACGCACGGCAGTTATTCAAAATAGGATCGCGTTTAATTCAAATACAGATATTTAGTCAAGGTAAACATAAAAAATAAGCAAAGAATCGAAAATAGCCCTACCTACTTGACAAATAGTAAACAGAGCAACAGGAGAACTGTATATTAAGAAAAAACCACTCACGTGCTCTTGTCGTCCTCACAGAGTGACCGCTTGTCCTGGCTTCCTTCTGAATCTACTCTAGTTTTATCTCTGCTATAACAACCCTTGCAATTAGCACAGCAAAAGCAAATATCCCGAGAATGGGCGGAATCGAAACTAGCTGTTGAACAGCGCTTACTTAAGTGCTTCAATAAAATACAGATTATAACCCTTAAGACGCACGGCAGTTATTCAAAATAGGATCGCGTTTAATTCAAATACAGATATTTAGTCAAGGTAAACATAAAAAATAAGCAAAGAATCGAAAATAGCCCTACCTACTTGACAAATAGTAAACAGAGCAACAGGAGAACTGTATATTAAGAAAAAACCACTCACGTGCTCTTGTCGTCCTCACAGAGTGACCGCTTGTCCTGGCTTCCTTCTGAATCTACTCTAGTTTTATCTCTGCTATAACAACCCTTGCAATTAGCACAGCAAAAGCAAATATCCCGAGAATGGGCGGAATCGAAACTAGCTGTTGAACAGCGCTTACTTAAGTGCTTCAATAAAATACAGATTATAACCCTTAAGACGCACGGCAGTTATTCAAAATAGGATCGCGTTTAATTCAAATACAGATATTTAGTCAAGGTAAACATAAAAAATAAGCAAAGAATCGAAAATAGCCCTACCTACTTGACAAATAGTAAACAGAGCAACAGGAGAACTGTATATTAAGAAAAAACCACTCACGTGCTCTTGTCGTCCTCACAGAGTGACCGCTTGTCCTGGCTTCCTTCTGAATCTACTCTAGTTTTATCTCTGCTATAACAACCCTTGCAATTAGCACAGCAAAAGCAAATATCCCGAGAATGGGCGGAATCGAAACTAGCTGTTGAACAGCGCTTACTTAAGTGCTTCAATAAAATACAGATTATAACCCTTAAGACGCACGGCAGTTATTCAAAATAGGATCGCGTTTAATTCAAATACAGATATTTAGTCAAGGTAAACATAAAAAATAAGCAAAGAATCGAAAATAGCCCTACCTACTTGACAAATAGTAAACAGAGCAACAGGAGAACTGTATATTAAGAAAAAACCACTCACGTGCTCTTGTCGTCCTCACAGAGTGACCGCTTGTCCTGGCTTCCTTCTGAATCTACTCTAGTTTTATCTCTGCTATAACAACCCTTGCAATTAGCACAGCAAAAGCAAATATCCCGAGAATGGGCGGAATCGAAACTAGCTGTTGAACAGCGCTTACTTAAGTGCTTCAATAAAATACAGATTATAACCCTTAAGACGCACGGCAGTTATTCAAAATAGGATCGCGTTTAATTCAAATACAGATATTTAGTCAAGGTAAACATAAAAAATAAGCAAAGAATCGAAAATAGCCCTACCTACTTGACAAATAGTAAACAGAGCAACAGGAGAACTGTATATTAAGAAAAAACCACTCACGTGCTCTTGTCGTCCTCACAGAGTGACCGCTTGTCCTGGCTTCCTTCTGAATCTACTCTAGTTTTATCTCTGCTATAACAACCCTTGCAATTAGCACAGCAAAAGCAAATATCCCGAGAATGGGCGGAATCGAAACTAGCTGTTGAACAGCGCTTACTTAAGTGCTTCAATAAAATACAGATTATAACCCTTAAGACGCACGGCAGTTATTCAAAATAGGATCGCGTTTAATTCAAATACAGATATTTAGTCAAGGTAAACATAAAAAATAAGCAAAGAATCGAAAATAGCCCTACCTACTTGACAAATAGTAAACAGAGCAACAGGAGAACTGTATATTAAGAAAAAACCACTCACGTGCTCTTGTCGTCCTCACAGAGTGACCGCTTGTCCTGGCTTCCTTCTGAATCTACTCTAGTTTTATCTCTGCTATAACAACCCTTGCAATTAGCACAGCAAAAGCAAATATCCCGAGAATGGGCGGAATCGAAACTAGCTGTTGAACAGCGCTTACTTAAGTGCTTCAATAAAATACAGATTATAACCCTTAAGACGCACGGCAGTTATTCAAAATAGGATCGCGTTTAATTCAAATACAGATATTTAGTCAAGGTAAACATAAAAAATAAGCAAAGAATCGAAAATAGCCCTACCTACTTGACAAATAGTAAACAGAGCAACAGGAGAACTGTATATTAAGAAAAAACCACTCACGTGCTCTTGTCGTCCTCACAGAGTGACCGCTTGTCCTGGCTTCCTTCTGAATCTACTCTAGTTTTATCTCTGCTATAACAACCCTTGCAATTAGCACAGCAAAAGCAAATATCCCGAGAATGGGCGGAATCGAAACTAGCTGTTGAACAGCGCTTACTTAAGTGCTTCAATAAAATACAGATTATAACCCTTAAGACGCACGGCAGTTATTCAAAATAGGATCGCGTTTAATTCAAATACAGATATTTAGTCAAGGTAAACATAAAAAATAAGCAAAGAATCGAAAATAGCCCTACCTACTTGACAAATAGTAAACAGAGCAACAGGAGAACTGTATATTAAGAAAAAACCACTCACGTGCTCTTGTCGTCCTCACAGAGTGACCGCTTGTCCTGGCTTCCTTCTGAATCTACTCTAGTTTTATCTCTGCTATAACAACCCTTGCAATTAGCACAGCAAAAGCAAATATCCCGAGAATGGGCGGAATCGAAACTAGCTGTTGAACAGCGCTTACTTAAGTGCTTCAATAAAATACAGATTATAACCCTTAAGACGCACGGCAGTTATTCAAAATAGGATCGCGTTTAATTCAAATACAGATATTTAGTCAAGGTAAACATAAAAAATAAGCAAAGAATCGAAAATAGCCCTACCTACTTGACAAATAGTAAACAGAGCAACAGGAGAACTGTATATTAAGAAAAAACCACTCACGTGCTCTTGTCGTCCTCACAGAGTGACCGCTTGTCCTGGCTTCCTTCTGAATCTACTCTAGTTTTATCTCTGCTATAACAACCCTTGCAATTAGCACAGCAAAAGCAAATATCCCGAGAATGGGCGGAATCGAAACTAGCTGTTGAACAGCGCTTACTTAAGTGCTTCAATAAAATACAGATTATAACCCTTAAGACGCACGGCAGTTATTCAAAATAGGATCGCGTTTAATTCAAATACAGATATTTAGTCAAGGTAAACATAAAAAATAAGCAAAGAATCGAAAATAGCCCTACCTACTTGACAAATAGTAAACAGAGCAACAGGAGAACTGTATATTAAGAAAAAACCACTCACGTGCTCTTGTCGTCCTCACAGAGTGACCGCTTGTCCTGGCTTCCTTCTGAATCTACTCTAGTTTTATCTCTGCTATAACAACCCTTGCAATTAGCACAGCAAAAGCAAATATCCCGAGAATGGGCGGAATCGAAACTAGCTGTTGAACAGCGCTTACTTAAGTGCTTCAATAAAATACAGATTATAACCCTTAAGACGCACGGCAGTTATTCAAAATAGGATCGCGTTTAATTCAAATACAGATATTTAGTCAAGGTAAACATAAAAAATAAGCAAAGAATCGAAAATAGCCCTACCTACTTGACAAATAGTAAACAGAGCAACAGGAGAACTGTATATTAAGAAAAAACCACTCACGTGCTCTTGTCGTCCTCACAGAGTGACCGCTTGTCCTGGCTTCCTTCTGAATCTACTCTAGTTTTATCTCTGCTATAACAACCCTTGCAATTAGCACAGCAAAAGCAAATATCCCGAGAATGGGCGGAATCGAAACTAGCTGTTGAACAGCGCTTACTTAAGTGCTTCAATAAAATACAGATTATAACCCTTAAGACGCACGGCAGTTATTCAAAATAGGATCGCGTTTAATTCAAATACAGATATTTAGTCAAGGTAAACATAAAAAATAAGCAAAGAATCGAAAATAGCCCTACCTACTTGACAAATAGTAAACAGAGCAACAGGAGAACTGTATATTAAGAAAAAACCACTCACGTGCTCTTGTCGTCCTCACAGAGTGACCGCTTGTCCTGGCTTCCTTCTGAATCTACTCTAGTTTTATCTCTGCTATAACAACCCTTGCAATTAGCACAGCAAAAGCAAATATCCCGAGAATGGGCGGAATCGAAACTAGCTGTTGAACAGCGCTTACTTAAGTGCTTCAATAAAATACAGATTATAACCCTTAAGACGCACGGCAGTTATTCAAAATAGGATCGCGTTTAATTCAAATACAGATATTTAGTCAAGGTAAACATAAAAAATAAGCAAAGAATCGAAAATAGCCCTACCTACTTGACAAATAGTAAACAGAGCAACAGGAGAACTGTATATTAAGAAAAAACCACTCACGTGCTCTTGTCGTCCTCACAGAGTGACCGCTTGTCCTGGCTTCCTTCTGAATCTACTCTAGTTTTATCTCTGCTATAACAACCCTTGCAATTAGCACAGCAAAAGCAAATATCCCGAGAATGGGCGGAATCGAAACTAGCTGTTGAACAGCGCTTACTTAAGTGCTTCAATAAAATACAGATTATAACCCTTAAGACGCACGGCAGTTATTCAAAATAGGATCGCGTTTAATTCAAATACAGATATTTAGTCAAGGTAAACATAAAAAATAAGCAAAGAATCGAAAATAGCCCTACCTACTTGACAAATAGTAAACAGAGCAACAGGAGAACTGTATATTAAGAAAAAACCACTCACGTGCTCTTGTCGTCCTCACAGAGTGACCGCTTGTCCTGGCTTCCTTCTGAATCTACTCTAGTTTTATCTCTGCTATAACAACCCTTGCAATTAGCACAGCAAAAGCAAATATCCCGAGAATGGGCGGAATCGAAACTAGCTGTTGAACAGCGCTTACTTAAGTGCTTCAATAAAATACAGATTATAACCCTTAAGACGCACGGCAGTTATTCAAAATAGGATCGCGTTTAATTCAAATACAGATATTTAGTCAAGGTAAACATAAAAAATAAGCAAAGAATCGAAAATAGCCCTACCTACTTGACAAATAGTAAACAGAGCAACAGGAGAACTGTATATTAAGAAAAAACCACTCACGTGCTCTTGTCGTCCTCACAGAGTGACCGCTTGTCCTGGCTTCCTTCTGAATCTACTCTAGTTTTATCTCTGCTATAACAACCCTTGCAATTAGCACAGCAAAAGCAAATATCCCGAGAATGGGCGGAATCGAAACTAGCTGTTGAACAGCGCTTACTTAAGTGCTTCAATAAAATACAGATTATAACCCTTAAGACGCACGGCAGTTATTCAAAATAGGATCGCGTTTAATTCAAATACAGATATTTAGTCAAGGTAAACATAAAAAATAAGCAAAGAATCGAAAATAGCCCTACCTACTTGACAAATAGTAAACAGAGCAACAGGAGAACTGTATATTAAGAAAAAACCACTCACGTGCTCTTGTCGTCCTCACAGAGTGACCGCTTGTCCTGGCTTCCTTCTGAATCTACTCTAGTTTTATCTCTGCTATAACAACCCTTGCAATTAGCACAGCAAAAGCAAATATCCCGAGAATGGGCGGAATCGAAACTAGCTGTTGAACAGCGCTTACTTAAGTGCTTCAATAAAATACAGATTATAACCCTTAAGACGCACGGCAGTTATTCAAAATAGGATCGCGTTTAATTCAAATACAGATATTTAGTCAAGGTAAACATAAAAAATAAGCAAAGAATCGAAAATAGCCCTACCTACTTGACAAATAGTAAACAGAGCAACAGGAGAACTGTATATTAAGAAAAAACCACTCACGTGCTCTTGTCGTCCTCACAGAGTGACCGCTTGTCCTGGCTTCCTTCTGAATCTACTCTAGTTTTATCTCTGCTATAACAACCCTTGCAATTAGCACAGCAAAAGCAAATATCCCGAGAATGGGCGGAATCGAAACTAGCTGTTGAACAGCGCTTACTTAAGTGCTTCAATAAAATACAGATTATAACCCTTAAGACGCACGGCAGTTATTCAAAATAGGATCGCGTTTAATTCAAATACAGATATTTAGTCAAGGTAAACATAAAAAATAAGCAAAGAATCGAAAATAGCCCTACCTACTTGACAAATAGTAAACAGAGCAACAGGAGAACTGTATATTAAGAAAAAACCACTCACGTGCTCTTGTCGTCCTCACAGAGTGACCGCTTGTCCTGGCTTCCTTCTGAATCTACTCTAGTTTTATCTCTGCTATAACAACCCTTGCAATTAGCACAGCAAAAGCAAATATCCCGAGAATGGGCGGAATCGAAACTAGCTGTTGAACAGCGCTTACTTAAGTGCTTCAATAAAATACAGATTATAACCCTTAAGACGCACGGCAGTTATTCAAAATAGGATCGCGTTTAATTCAAATACAGATATTTAGTCAAGGTAAACATAAAAAATAAGCAAAGAATCGAAAATAGCCCTACCTACTTGACAAATAGTAAACAGAGCAACAGGAGAACTGTATATTAAGAAAAAACCACTCACGTGCTCTTGTCGTCCTCACAGAGTGACCGCTTGTCCTGGCTTCCTTCTGAATCTACTCTAGTTTTATCTCTGCTATAACAACCCTTGCAATTAGCACAGCAAAAGCAAATATCCCGAGAATGGGCGGAATCGAAACTAGCTGTTGAACAGCGCTTACTTAAGTGCTTCAATAAAATACAGATTATAACCCTTAAGACGCACGGCAGTTATTCAAAATAGGATCGCGTTTAATTCAAATACAGATATTTAGTCAAGGTAAACATAAAAAATAAGCAAAGAATCGAAAATAGCCCTACCTACTTGACAAATAGTAAACAGAGCAACAGGAGAACTGTATATTAAGAAAAAACCACTCACGTGCTCTTGTCGTCCTCACAGAGTGACCGCTTGTCCTGGCTTCCTTCTGAATCTACTCTAGTTTTATCTCTGCTATAACAACCCTTGCAATTAGCACAGCAAAAGCAAATATCCCGAGAATGGGCGGAATCGAAACTAGCTGTTGAACAGCGCTTACTTAAGTGCTTCAATAAAATACAGATTATAACCCTTAAGACGCACGGCAGTTATTCAAAATAGGATCGCGTTTAATTCAAATACAGATATTTAGTCAAGGTAAACATAAAAAATAAGCAAAGAATCGAAAATAGCCCTACCTACTTGACAAATAGTAAACAGAGCAACAGGAGAACTGTATATTAAGAAAAAACCACTCACGTGCTCTTGTCGTCCTCACAGAGTGACCGCTTGTCCTGGCTTCCTTCTGAATCTACTCTAGTTTTATCTCTGCTATAACAACCCTTGCAATTAGCACAGCAAAAGCAAATATCCCGAGAATGGGCGGAATCGAAACTAGCTGTTGAACAGCGCTTACTTAAGTGCTTCAATAAAATACAGATTATAACCCTTAAGACGCACGGCAGTTATTCAAAATAGGATCGCGTTTAATTCAAATACAGATATTTAGTCAAGGTAAACATAAAAAATAAGCAAAGAATCGAAAATAGCCCTACCTACTTGACAAATAGTAAACAGAGCAACAGGAGAACTGTATATTAAGAAAAAACCACTCACGTGCTCTTGTCGTCCTCACAGAGTGACCGCTTGTCCTGGCTTCCTTCTGAATCTACTCTAGTTTTATCTCTGCTATAACAACCCTTGCAATTAGCACAGCAAAAGCAAATATCCCGAGAATGGGCGGAATCGAAACTAGCTGTTGAACAGCGCTTACTTAAGTGCTTCAATAAAATACAGATTATAACCCTTAAGACGCACGGCAGTTATTCAAAATAGGATCGCGTTTAATTCAAATACAGATATTTAGTCAAGGTAAACATAAAAAATAAGCAAAGAATCGAAAATAGCCCTACCTACTTGACAAATAGTAAACAGAGCAACAGGAGAACTGTATATTAAGAAAAAACCACTCACGTGCTCTTGTCGTCCTCACAGAGTGACCGCTTGTCCTGGCTTCCTTCTGAATCTACTCTAGTTTTATCTCTGCTATAACAACCCTTGCAATTAGCACAGCAAAAGCAAATATCCCGAGAATGGGCGGAATCGAAACTAGCTGTTGAACAGCGCTTACTTAAGTGCTTCAATAAAATACAGATTATAACCCTTAAGACGCACGGCAGTTATTCAAAATAGGATCGCGTTTAATTCAAATACAGATATTTAGTCAAGGTAAACATAAAAAATAAGCAAAGAATCGAAAATAGCCCTACCTACTTGACAAATAGTAAACAGAGCAACAGGAGAACTGTATATTAAGAAAAAACCACTCACGTGCTCTTGTCGTCCTCACAGAGTGACCGCTTGTCCTGGCTTCCTTCTGAATCTACTCTAGTTTTATCTCTGCTATAACAACCCTTGCAATTAGCACAGCAAAAGCAAATATCCCGAGAATGGGCGGAATCGAAACTAGCTGTTGAACAGCGCTTACTTAAGTGCTTCAATAAAATACAGATTATAACCCTTAAGACGCACGGCAGTTATTCAAAATAGGATCGCGTTTAATTCAAATACAGATATTTAGTCAAGGTAAACATAAAAAATAAGCAAAGAATCGAAAATAGCCCTACCTACTTGACAAATAGTAAACAGAGCAACAGGAGAACTGTATATTAAGAAAAAACCACTCACGTGCTCTTGTCGTCCTCACAGAGTGACCGCTTGTCCTGGCTTCCTTCTGAATCTACTCTAGTTTTATCTCTGCTATAACAACCCTTGCAATTAGCACAGCAAAAGCAAATATCCCGAGAATGGGCGGAATCGAAACTAGCTGTTGAACAGCGCTTACTTAAGTGCTTCAATAAAATACAGATTATAACCCTTAAGACGCACGGCAGTTATTCAAAATAGGATCGCGTTTAATTCAAATACAGATATTTAGTCAAGGTAAACATAAAAAATAAGCAAAGAATCGAAAATAGCCCTACCTACTTGACAAATAGTAAACAGAGCAACAGGAGAACTGTATATTAAGAAAAAACCACTCACGTGCTCTTGTCGTCCTCACAGAGTGACCGCTTGTCCTGGCTTCCTTCTGAATCTACTCTAGTTTTATCTCTGCTATAACAACCCTTGCAATTAGCACAGCAAAAGCAAATATCCCGAGAATGGGCGGAATCGAAACTAGCTGTTGAACAGCGCTTACTTAAGTGCTTCAATAAAATACAGATTATAACCCTTAAGACGCACGGCAGTTATTCAAAATAGGATCGCGTTTAATTCAAATACAGATATTTAGTCAAGGTAAACATAAAAAATAAGCAAAGAATCGAAAATAGCCCTACCTACTTGACAAATAGTAAACAGAGCAACAGGAGAACTGTATATTAAGAAAAAACCACTCACGTGCTCTTGTCGTCCTCACAGAGTGACCGCTTGTCCTGGCTTCCTTCTGAATCTACTCTAGTTTTATCTCTGCTATAACAACCCTTGCAATTAGCACAGCAAAAGCAAATATCCCGAGAATGGGCGGAATCGAAACTAGCTGTTGAACAGCGCTTACTTAAGTGCTTCAATAAAATACAGATTATAACCCTTAAGACGCACGGCAGTTATTCAAAATAGGATCGCGTTTAATTCAAATACAGATATTTAGTCAAGGTAAACATAAAAAATAAGCAAAGAATCGAAAATAGCCCTACCTACTTGACAAATAGTAAACAGAGCAACAGGAGAACTGTATATTAAGAAAAAACCACTCACGTGCTCTTGTCGTCCTCACAGAGTGACCGCTTGTCCTGGCTTCCTTCTGAATCTACTCTAGTTTTATCTCTGCTATAACAACCCTTGCAATTAGCACAGCAAAAGCAAATATCCCGAGAATGGGCGGAATCGAAACTAGCTGTTGAACAGCGCTTACTTAAGTGCTTCAATAAAATACAGATTATAACCCTTAAGACGCACGGCAGTTATTCAAAATAGGATCGCGTTTAATTCAAATACAGATATTTAGTCAAGGTAAACATAAAAAATAAGCAAAGAATCGAAAATAGCCCTACCTACTTGACAAATAGTAAACAGAGCAACAGGAGAACTGTATATTAAGAAAAAACCACTCACGTGCTCTTGTCGTCCTCACAGAGTGACCGCTTGTCCTGGCTTCCTTCTGAATCTACTCTAGTTTTATCTCTGCTATAACAACCCTTGCAATTAGCACAGCAAAAGCAAATATCCCGAGAATGGGCGGAATCGAAACTAGCTGTTGAACAGCGCTTACTTAAGTGCTTCAATAAAATACAGATTATAACCCTTAAGACGCACGGCAGTTATTCAAAATAGGATCGCGTTTAATTCAAATACAGATATTTAGTCAAGGTAAACATAAAAAATAAGCAAAGAATCGAAAATAGCCCTACCTACTTGACAAATAGTAAACAGAGCAACAGGAGAACTGTATATTAAGAAAAAACCACTCACGTGCTCTTGTCGTCCTCACAGAGTGACCGCTTGTCCTGGCTTCCTTCTGAATCTACTCTAGTTTTATCTCTGCTATAACAACCCTTGCAATTAGCACAGCAAAAGCAAATATCCCGAGAATGGGCGGAATCGAAACTAGCTGTTGAACAGCGCTTACTTAAGTGCTTCAATAAAATACAGATTATAACCCTTAAGACGCACGGCAGTTATTCAAAATAGGATCGCGTTTAATTCAAATACAGATATTTAGTCAAGGTAAACATAAAAAATAAGCAAAGAATCGAAAATAGCCCTACCTACTTGACAAATAGTAAACAGAGCAACAGGAGAACTGTATATTAAGAAAAAACCACTCACGTGCTCTTGTCGTCCTCACAGAGTGACCGCTTGTCCTGGCTTCCTTCTGAATCTACTCTAGTTTTATCTCTGCTATAACAACCCTTGCAATTAGCACAGCAAAAGCAAATATCCCGAGAATGGGCGGAATCGAAACTAGCTGTTGAACAGCGCTTACTTAAGTGCTTCAATAAAATACAGATTATAACCCTTAAGACGCACGGCAGTTATTCAAAATAGGATCGCGTTTAATTCAAATACAGATATTTAGTCAAGGTAAACATAAAAAATAAGCAAAGAATCGAAAATAGCCCTACCTACTTGACAAATAGTAAACAGAGCAACAGGAGAACTGTATATTAAGAAAAAACCACTCACGTGCTCTTGTCGTCCTCACAGAGTGACCGCTTGTCCTGGCTTCCTTCTGAATCTACTCTAGTTTTATCTCTGCTATAACAACCCTTGCAATTAGCACAGCAAAAGCAAATATCCCGAGAATGGGCGGAATCGAAACTAGCTGTTGAACAGCGCTTACTTAAGTGCTTCAATAAAATACAGATTATAACCCTTAAGACGCACGGCAGTTATTCAAAATAGGATCGCGTTTAATTCAAATACAGATATTTAGTCAAGGTAAACATAAAAAATAAGCAAAGAATCGAAAATAGCCCTACCTACTTGACAAATAGTAAACAGAGCAACAGGAGAACTGTATATTAAGAAAAAACCACTCACGTGCTCTTGTCGTCCTCACAGAGTGACCGCTTGTCCTGGCTTCCTTCTGAATCTACTCTAGTTTTATCTCTGCTATAACAACCCTTGCAATTAGCACAGCAAAAGCAAATATCCCGAGAATGGGCGGAATCGAAACTAGCTGTTGAACAGCGCTTACTTAAGTGCTTCAATAAAATACAGATTATAACCCTTAAGACGCACGGCAGTTATTCAAAATAGGATCGCGTTTAATTCAAATACAGATATTTAGTCAAGGTAAACATAAAAAATAAGCAAAGAATCGAAAATAGCCCTACCTACTTGACAAATAGTAAACAGAGCAACAGGAGAACTGTATATTAAGAAAAAACCACTCACGTGCTCTTGTCGTCCTCACAGAGTGACCGCTTGTCCTGGCTTCCTTCTGAATCTACTCTAGTTTTATCTCTGCTATAACAACCCTTGCAATTAGCACAGCAAAAGCAAATATCCCGAGAATGGGCGGAATCGAAACTAGCTGTTGAACAGCGCTTACTTAAGTGCTTCAATAAAATACAGATTATAACCCTTAAGACGCACGGCAGTTATTCAAAATAGGATCGCGTTTAATTCAAATACAGATATTTAGTCAAGGTAAACATAAAAAATAAGCAAAGAATCGAAAATAGCCCTACCTACTTGACAAATAGTAAACAGAGCAACAGGAGAACTGTATATTAAGAAAAAACCACTCACGTGCTCTTGTCGTCCTCACAGAGTGACCGCTTGTCCTGGCTTCCTTCTGAATCTACTCTAGTTTTATCTCTGCTATAACAACCCTTGCAATTAGCACAGCAAAAGCAAATATCCCGAGAATGGGCGGAATCGAAACTAGCTGTTGAACAGCGCTTACTTAAGTGCTTCAATAAAATACAGATTATAACCCTTAAGACGCACGGCAGTTATTCAAAATAGGATCGCGTTTAATTCAAATACAGATATTTAGTCAAGGTAAACATAAAAAATAAGCAAAGAATCGAAAATAGCCCTACCTACTTGACAAATAGTAAACAGAGCAACAGGAGAACTGTATATTAAGAAAAAACCACTCACGTGCTCTTGTCGTCCTCACAGAGTGACCGCTTGTCCTGGCTTCCTTCTGAATCTACTCTAGTTTTATCTCTGCTATAACAACCCTTGCAATTAGCACAGCAAAAGCAAATATCCCGAGAATGGGCGGAATCGAAACTAGCTGTTGAACAGCGCTTACTTAAGTGCTTCAATAAAATACAGATTATAACCCTTAAGACGCACGGCAGTTATTCAAAATAGGATCGCGTTTAATTCAAATACAGATATTTAGTCAAGGTAAACATAAAAAATAAGCAAAGAATCGAAAATAGCCCTACCTACTTGACAAATAGTAAACAGAGCAACAGGAGAACTGTATATTAAGAAAAAACCACTCACGTGCTCTTGTCGTCCTCACAGAGTGACCGCTTGTCCTGGCTTCCTTCTGAATCTACTCTAGTTTTATCTCTGCTATAACAACCCTTGCAATTAGCACAGCAAAAGCAAATATCCCGAGAATGGGCGGAATCGAAACTAGCTGTTGAACAGCGCTTACTTAAGTGCTTCAATAAAATACAGATTATAACCCTTAAGACGCACGGCAGTTATTCAAAATAGGATCGCGTTTAATTCAAATACAGATATTTAGTCAAGGTAAACATAAAAAATAAGCAAAGAATCGAAAATAGCCCTACCTACTTGACAAATAGTAAACAGAGCAACAGGAGAACTGTATATTAAGAAAAAACCACTCACGTGCTCTTGTCGTCCTCACAGAGTGACCGCTTGTCCTGGCTTCCTTCTGAATCTACTCTAGTTTTATCTCTGCTATAACAACCCTTGCAATTAGCACAGCAAAAGCAAATATCCCGAGAATGGGCGGAATCGAAACTAGCTGTTGAACAGCGCTTACTTAAGTGCTTCAATAAAATACAGATTATAACCCTTAAGACGCACGGCAGTTATTCAAAATAGGATCGCGTTTAATTCAAATACAGATATTTAGTCAAGGTAAACATAAAAAATAAGCAAAGAATCGAAAATAGCCCTACCTACTTGACAAATAGTAAACAGAGCAACAGGAGAACTGTATATTAAGAAAAAACCACTCACGTGCTCTTGTCGTCCTCACAGAGTGACCGCTTGTCCTGGCTTCCTTCTGAATCTACTCTAGTTTTATCTCTGCTATAACAACCCTTGCAATTAGCACAGCAAAAGCAAATATCCCGAGAATGGGCGGAATCGAAACTAGCTGTTGAACAGCGCTTACTTAAGTGCTTCAATAAAATACAGATTATAACCCTTAAGACGCACGGCAGTTATTCAAAATAGGATCGCGTTTAATTCAAATACAGATATTTAGTCAAGGTAAACATAAAAAATAAGCAAAGAATCGAAAATAGCCCTACCTACTTGACAAATAGTAAACAGAGCAACAGGAGAACTGTATATTAAGAAAAAACCACTCACGTGCTCTTGTCGTCCTCACAGAGTGACCGCTTGTCCTGGCTTCCTTCTGAATCTACTCTAGTTTTATCTCTGCTATAACAACCCTTGCAATTAGCACAGCAAAAGCAAATATCCCGAGAATGGGCGGAATCGAAACTAGCTGTTGAACAGCGCTTACTTAAGTGCTTCAATAAAATACAGATTATAACCCTTAAGACGCACGGCAGTTATTCAAAATAGGATCGCGTTTAATTCAAATACAGATATTTAGTCAAGGTAAACATAAAAAATAAGCAAAGAATCGAAAATAGCCCTACCTACTTGACAAATAGTAAACAGAGCAACAGGAGAACTGTATATTAAGAAAAAACCACTCACGTGCTCTTGTCGTCCTCACAGAGTGACCGCTTGTCCTGGCTTCCTTCTGAATCTACTCTAGTTTTATCTCTGCTATAACAACCCTTGCAATTAGCACAGCAAAAGCAAATATCCCGAGAATGGGCGGAATCGAAACTAGCTGTTGAACAGCGCTTACTTAAGTGCTTCAATAAAATACAGATTATAACCCTTAAGACGCACGGCAGTTATTCAAAATAGGATCGCGTTTAATTCAAATACAGATATTTAGTCAAGGTAAACATAAAAAATAAGCAAAGAATCGAAAATAGCCCTACCTACTTGACAAATAGTAAACAGAGCAACAGGAGAACTGTATATTAAGAAAAAACCACTCACGTGCTCTTGTCGTCCTCACAGAGTGACCGCTTGTCCTGTATAGAAGTATAGAGTATGTATAGAAAGTTCAGGATCGAGGATTCCTTGGCCAGAAAAATGTTCCTTGGTTATAATATGAACTTTACTGTGGCTCATATAACATCAAAAGAAGACAATCTTATTGCATATTAAGTTAATGTTCAAGAACTGTTGGGCCACAAATATGTTCCTTGGGTCAAATATGGACTTTACTGTGGCTAATATAACATCAAAAGAAGACAATCTGATAGTGTATTAAGTTAATGTTCAAGAACTCTTTTGCCAGAAATATGTTCAGTAGGCCCTTAAAAAAAACCTATGTATGACTGATTTGACATGAGAAGAACTTTATAAGTTTATACATTTTTTGAAGACCCTTTGAACAGAAAAAGTTAAAAAGGTCAGATATTGTCTTCTAAATGACTTATAAAGCAACAGTAGGAGTCTATGAGTATGTATAGAAAGTTGAAGAGCGAGGATTCTTTGGCCAAAAATATTTTCCTTGGGTGAAATATGGAATTTACTGTGGCGAATATAACATCAAAAGAAGACAATCTGATTGTCTAAGTTAAGTTAATGTTCAAGAACTCTTTGGCCAGAAAAATGATTAGTAGTTTCATAAAGAACATATGTATGACTGATTTAACATCAGAAGGAGTCTATAGGTTTATACATTTTTTCCAGACCCTTTGAAAAGAAAGAAGTTCAAAAGGTCAGATTTGGTCTTCTAAATGACTTTTGAAGCATCAGTAGGAGTCTATGAGTATGTATAGAAAGTTCAGGATCGAGGATTCCTTGGCCAGACAAATGTTCCTTGGTTGAAATATGGACTTTACTGTGGCTAATATAACATCAAAAGAAGACAATCTGATTGCATATTAAGTTAATGTTCAAGAACTCTTTGGCCACAAATATGTTCCTTGGGTCAAATATGGACTTTACTTTGGCTAATATAACATCAAAAGAAGACAATCTGATTGTATATTAAGTTAATGTTCAAGATCTCTTTTGCCAGAAATATGTTCCTTGGGTCAAATATGGACTTTACTTTGGCTAATATAACATCAAAAGAAGACAATCAGATTGTAAATTAAGTTAATGTTCAAGAACTCTTTGGCCAGATATATGTTCAGTAGGTCCATAAAAAAACCTATGTATGACTGATGTAACATGAGAGGGAGTTTATAAGTTTATACATTTTTTGAAGACCCTTTGAACAGAAAGAAGTTCAAAAGGTCAGATTTGGTCTTCTAAATGACTTATGAAGCAACAGTAGGAGTCTTTGAGTATGTATAGAAAGTTCAAGATCGAGGATTCTTTGGCCAGAAATATTTTCCTTGGGTTAAATATGGACTTTACTTTGGCTAATATAACATCAAAAGAAGACAATCTGATTGTATATTAAGTTAATGTTCAAGAACTCTTTGGCCAGAAATATGTTCAGTAGTTCCATAAAAACACCTATGTATGACTGATTTAACATAAGGAGTTTATAAGTTTATAAATTTTTTGAAGACCCTTTGAACAGAAAGAAGTTCAAAATGTCAGATATGGTCTTCTAAATGACTTATGAAGCATCAGTAGGAGTCCATGAGTATGTATAGAAAGTTCAAGATTGAGAATTCTTTGGCCATAAAAATGTTCCTTGATTGAAATATGGACTTTACTGTGGCTAATATAACATCAAAAGAAGACAATCTGATTGTATAAGTTAATGTTCAAGAACTCTTTGGCCACAAATATGTTCAGTAGGTCCATAAAAAACCTCTATATGACTGATTTAACATGAGAGGGAGTTTATAAGTTCATAAAAATTTTGAAGACCCTTTGAACAGAAAGAAGTTCAAAATGTCCGATTTGGTCTTCTAAATTTTAAATGACAGTATGAAGCAACTGACTTATGAAGCAACAGATAGGAGTCTGTGAGTATGTATAGAAAGTTCAAGATCGAGGATTCTTTGGCCAGAAATATTTTCCTTGGGTCAAATACGGACTTTACTGTGGCGAATATAACATCAAAAGAAGACAATCTGATTGCATTTTAAGTTAATGTTCAAGAACTCTTTGGCCAGAAATATGTTCAGTAGGTCCATAAAAAACCTATATATATCACTGATTTAACATCAGAAGGAGTCTATAAGTTTATACATTTTTTGAAGACTCTTTGAACAGAAAAAAGTTCAAAAGGTCAGATATGGTCTTCTAAATGACTTATGAAGCATCAGTAGGAGTCTATGAGTATTTATAGAAAGTTCAGAATCGAGGATTCCTTGGCCAGACAAATGTTCCTTTGTTGAAATATGGACTTTACTGTCGCTAATATAACATCAAAAGAAGACAATCTGATTGCATATTAAGATAGTTCAAGTACTCTTTGGCCAGAAATATGTTCCTTGGGTCAAATATGGACTTTACTTTGGCTAATATAACATCAAAAGAAGACAATCTGATAGTGTATTAAGTTAATGTTCAAGAACTCTTTGGCCAGAAATATGTTCAGTAGTTCCATAAAAAAAACCTATGTATGACTGATTTAACATGAGAAGGAGTTTATAAGTTTATACATTTTTTTAAGACCCTTTGAACAGAAAGAAGTTCAAAATGTCAGATTTGGTCTTCTAAATGACTTATGAAGCAACAGTTAGGAGTCTATGAGTATGTATAGAAAGTTCAAGATCGAGGATTCTTTGGCCAGAAATATTTTCCTTGGGTCATATACGGACTTTACTGTGGCGAATATAACATCAAAAGAAGACAATCTGATTGCATATTAAGTTAATGTTCAAGAACTCTTTGGCCACAAATATGTTCCTTGGGTCAAATATGGACTTTACTGTGGCTAATATAAAATCAAAAGAAGACTATCTGATGGTATATTAAGTTAATGTTCAAGAACTCTTTGGCCACAAATATGTTCAGTAGGTCCATAAAAAACCTCTATATGACTGATTTAACATCAGAAGGAGTCTATAAGTTTATACATTTTTTGAAGACTCTTTGAACAGAAAAAAATTCAAAAGGTCAGATGTGGTCTTCTAAATGACTTATGAAGCATCAGTAGGAGTCTATGAGTATGTATAGAAAGTTCAAGATCGAGGATTCTTTGGCCAGAAATATTTTCCTTGGGTCAAATATGGACTTTACTGTGGCTAATATAACATCAAAAGAAGACAATCTGATTGCATATTAAGTTAATGTTCAAGAACTCTTTGGCCAGAAATATGTTCCTTGGGTCAAATATGGACTTTACTTTGGCTAATATAACATCAAAAGAAGACAATCTGATTGTATATTAAGTTAATGTTCAAGAACTCTTTGGCCAAATATATGTTCAGTAGGTCCATAAAAAACCTATGTATGACTGATTTAACATGAGAAGGAGTTTATAAGTTTATAAATTTTTTTAAGACCCTTTGAACAGAAAGAAGTTCAAAAGGTCAGATTTGGTCTTCTAAATGACTTTTGAAGCATCAGTAGGAGTCTATGAGTATGTATAGAAAGTTCAGGATCGAGTATTCCTTGGCCAGACAAATGTTCCTTGGTTGAAATATGGACTTTACTGTGGCTAATATAACATCAAAAGAAGACAATCTGATTGCAAATTAAGTTAAGAACTCTTTGGCCACAAATATGTTCCTTGGGTCAAATATGGACTTTACTGCGGCTAATATAACATCAAAAGAAGACAATCTGATAGTATAAGTTAATGTTCAAGAACTCTTTGGCCAGAAATATGTTCCTTGGGTCAAATATGGACTTTACTGTGGCTTATATATCAGTAGGAGTCTATGAGTATGCGTAGAAAGTTTAGGATCGAGGATTCCTTGGACAGACATATGTTTCTCGGTTGAAACATGGACTTTACTGTGGCTAATATAACATCAAAAGAAGACAATCTGATAGTATAAGTTAATGTTCAAGAACTCTTTGGCCAGAAATATGTTCCTTAGGTCAAATATGGACTTTACTTTTTCTAATATAACATCAAAAGAAGACAATCTGATTGTACATTAAGTTAATGTTCAATAACTCTTTGGCCACAAATATGTTCCTTGGGTCAAAAATGGACTTTACTTTGGCTAATATAACATCAAAAGAAGACAATCTGATAGTATATTAAGTTAATGTTCAAGAACTCTTTGGCTACAAATATGTTCAGTAGGTCCATAAAAAAACCTATGTATGACTGATTTAACATGAGAAGGAGTTTATAAGTTTATACATTTTTTGAAGACCCTTTGAACAGAAAGAAGTTCAAAAGGTCAGATTTGGTCTTCTAAATGACTTTTGAAGCAACAGTTTGAGTCTCTGAGTATGTATAGAAAGTTCAAGATCAAGGATTCTTTGGCCAGAAATATGTTCGTTGGGTCAAATATGGACTTTACTGTGGCTAATATAACATCAAAAGAAGACAATCTTATAGTATATTAAGTTAATGTGCAAGAACTCTTTGGCCAGAAATATGTTCCTTGGGTCAAAAATGGACTTTACTGTGGCTAATATAACATCAAAAGAAGACAATCTGATTGCATATTAAGTTAATGTTCAAGAACTCTTTGGCCAGAAATATGTTCCTTGGGTCAAAAATGGACTTTACTTTGGCTAATATAACATCAAAAGAAGACAATCTTATAGTATAAGTTAATGTTCAAGAACTCTTTGGCCAGAAATATGTTCAGTAGGTCCATAAAAAAACCTATGTATGACTGATGTAACATGAGAGGGAGTTTATAAGTTTATACATTTTTTGAAGACCCTTTGAACAGAAAGAAGTTCAAAAGGACAGAATTGGTCTTCTAAATGACTTATGAAGCAACAGTAGTAGTCTTTGAGTATGTATAGAAAGTTCAAGATCGAGGATTGTTTGGCCAGAAATATTTTCCTTGGGTCAAATATGGACTTTACTGTGGCCAATATAACATCAAAAGAAGACAATCTGATTGTACATTAAGTTAATGTTCAAAAACTCTTTGGCCAGAAATATGTTCCTTGGGTCAAATATGGACTTTACTTTGGCTAATATAACATCAAAAGAAGACAATCTGATTGTATATTAAGTTAATGTTCAAGAACTCTTTGGCCAGAAATATGTTCCTTGGGTCAATATATGGACTTTACTTTGGCTAATATAACATCAAAAGAAGACAATCTTATTGTATATTAACTTAATGTTCAAGAACTCTTTGGCCAGAAATATGTTCCTTGGGTCAAATATGGACTTTACTTTGCCTAATATAACATCAAAAGAAGACAATCTGATTGTATATTAAGTTAATGTTCAAGAACTCTTTGGCCAGAAATATGTTCAGTAGTTCCATAAAAAAACCTATGTATGACTGATTTAACATGAGGAGTTTATAAGTTTATAAATTTTTTGAAGACCCTTTGAACAGAAAGAAGTTCAAAATGTCAGATTTGGTCTTCTAAATGACTTATGAAGCAACAGTTAGGAGTCTATGAGTAAGTATAGAAAGTTCAAGATCGAGGATTCTTTGGCCAGAAATATTTTCCTTGGGTCAAATACGGACTTTACTGTGGCTAATATAACATCAAAAGAAGACAATCTGATTGCATATTAACTTAATGTTCAAGAACTCTTTGGCCACAAATATGTTCAGTAGGTCCATAAAAAACCTCTATATGACTGATTTAACATCAGAAGGAGTCTATAAGTTTATACATTTTTTGAAGAGCCTTTGAACAGAAAAAAGTTTAAAAGGTCAGATATTGTCTTCTAAATGACTTTTGAAGCATCAGTAGGAGTCTATGTGTATGTATAGAAAGTTCAAGATTGACGATTCTTTGGCCAAAAATATGTTCCTTGGGTCAAATATGGACTTTACTGTGGCGAATATAACATCAAAAGAAGACAATCTGATAGTATATTAAGTTAATGTTCAAGAACTCTTTGGCTACAAATATGTTCAGTAGGTCAATAAAGAACCTCTATATGACTGATTCAACATGAGAAGGAGTTTATAAGTTTATACATTTTTTGAAGACCCTTTGAACAGAAAGAAGTTCAAAATGTCAGATTTGGTCTTCTAAATGACTTATGAAGCAAAAGTTAGGAGTCTATGAGTATGTATAGAAAGTTCAAGATCGAGGATTCTTTGGCCAGAAATATTTTCCTTGGGTCAAATACGGACTTTACTGTGGCTAATATAACAGCAAAAGAAGACAATCTGATTGTATATTAAGTTAATGTTCAAGAACTCTTTGACCACAAATATGTTCCTTGGGTCAAATATGGACTTTACTTTGGCTAATATAACATCAAAAGAAGACAATCTGATTGTATATTAAGTTAATGTTCAAGAACTATTTGGCCACAAATATGTTCAGTAGGTCCATAAAAAACCTCTATATGACTGATTTAACATCAGAAGGAGTCTATAAGTTTATACATTTTTTGAAGACTCTTTGAACAGAAAGAAGTTCAAATGGTCAGATATTGTCTTCTAAATGACTTTTGAACTATCAGGAAGAGTCTATGAGTATGTTTAGAAAGTTCAATATTGAGAATTCTTTGGCCAATGAAGCATCAGTAGGAGTCTATGAGTATGTATACAAAGTTCAAGTTCGAGGATTTTTTGGCCAGAAATATTTTCCTTGGGTCAAATATGGACTTTACTGTGGCTAATATAACATCAAACGAAGACAATCTGATTGTATAAGTTAATGTTCAAGAACTCTTTGGCCACAAATATGTTCAGTAGGTCCATAAAAAAACCTATGTATGACTGATGTAACATGAGAGGCAGTTTATAAGTTTATACATTTTTTGAAGACCCGTTGAACAGAAAGAAGTTCAAAAGGTCAGATTTGGTCTTCTAAATGACTAATGAAGCAACAGTAGGAGTCTTTGAGTATGTATAGAAAGTTCAAGATCGAGGATTCTTTGGCCAGAAATACTTTCCTTGGGTCAAATATGGACTTTACTGTGGCCAATATAACATCAAAAGAAGACAATCTGATTGTATATTAAGTTAATGTTCAAGAACTCTTTGGCCAGAAATATGTTCCTTGGTTCAAATATGCACTTTACTGTGGCGAATATAACATCAAAAGAAGACAATCTGATAGTATATTAAGTTAATGTTCAAGAACTCTTTGGCCAGAAATATGTTCCTTGGGTCAAATATGGACTTTACTGTGGCGAATATAACATCAAAAGAAGAAAATCTGATAGTATAAGTTAATGTTCAAGAACTCTTTTGCCAGAAATATGTTCCTTGGGTCAAATATGGACTTTACTTTGGCTAATATAACATCAAAAGAAGACAATCAGATTGTAAATTAAGTTAATGTTCAAGAACTCTTTGGCCAGAAAAATGTTTAGTAGTTCCATAAAGAACATATGTATGACTGATTTAACATCAGAAGGAGTCTATAGGTTTATACATTTTTTCCAGACCCTTTGAACAGAAAGAAGTTCAAATGGTCAGATATTGTCTTCTAAATGACTTTTGAACTATCAGGAAGAGTCTATGAGTATGTATAGAAAGTTCAATATTGAGAATTCTTTGGCCAAAAATATGTTCCTTGGGTCAAATATGGACTTTACTGTGGCTAATATAACATCAAAAGAAGACAATCGATAGTAGATTAAGTTAATGTTCAAGAACTCTTTGGCCACAAATATGTTCAGTAGGTCCATAAAGAACATATGTATGACTGATTTAACATCAGAAGGAGTCTATAAGTTTATTTGAAGACTCTTTGAACAGGAAAAAGTTCAAAAGGTCAGATATGGTCTTCTAAATGACTTTTGAAGCATCAGTATGAGTCTATGAGTATGTATAGAAAGTTCAATATTGAGGATTCTTTGGCCAGAAAAATGTTCCTTGCTTAAAATGTGGCTAATATAACATCAAAAGAAGACTGATTGCAAATCTGATTGAATATTAAGTTAATGTTCAAGAACTCTTTGGCCAAAAATATGTTCCTTGGGTCAAATATGGACTTTACTGTGGCTAATATAACATCAAAAGAAGACAATCGATAGTAGATTAAGTTCCCTTTCGGTCGCTCACGTTCGACGCAACGTCGACGTGACGACGAAATTGGGATCACTTCAGGGAGCCCTATCAACTTCGAGTATCTATAGAACAAGCCAATGAACGTTGGCGTGCGTGAAGCATCACGCGCCCCCGCCCCGCAGCGCGGGCATAGGAAGCGGGCGCACGCACACATTGTTTTTCGCTTCATGCCATGTTATTCTGGGCCTGCTCTACCGTGCAGCCGACGAGCTCACGGCAGTAGGTGCTACCGGGAGAATGGCGACTCCATTCCCAGGTGGTCCAGCTGATCTTCAGGTGCTTCGGGACCGCACAGGTAGATCTGTTTGCTGCCCCGGACACGTCTCACTGCCAGTTGTTCTACTCCCTGGCCGAGGGGATCCTCGGCACGGATGCTCTGGCACACAGCTGGCCCCCGGGCCTACGCAAGTATGCGTTTCCCCCAGTGAGCCTTCTTGCACAGACTTGTGCAAAGTCAGGGAGGACGAGGAGCAGGTCTTGTTAGTTGCGCCGTACTGGCCCAACCGGACCTGGTTCCCGGAACTGGTGCTCCTCGCGACAGCTCCTCCCTGGCCCATTCCTCTGAGAGAGGACCTGCTCTCTCAGAGACGGGGCACCCTGTGGCACCCGCGTCCGGACCTCTGGAAACTCCATGTCTGGTCCCTGGACGGGATGCGGAGGTTCTAGGTGACACCATCACTTCCGCTAGAGCCCCCTCTATGAGGCGCCTCTATGCGTTGAAGTGGAACCTGTTCGTTGACTGGTCTTCCTCTCACGAGGAGAACCCCCGATCTTGCTCGATCAGAGCCGTGCTTTCCTTCCTGCAAGATGGGTTGGAGCGAAGGCTGTCTCCCTACACCCTTAAAGTATGTTGCCGCTATCGCCGCACATCACAATGCAGTTGAAGGTAAGTCAATGGGGAAGCACGACCTGATCGTCAGGTTCCTGAGGGGGGCGAGGAGACTGAATCCTCCTCGCCCACTCTCTATACCCTCTTGGGATTTGTCTCTGGTCCTTTCGGCACTTCAGAGACCACCCTTGGAGCCTTTTCAGTCAGCAGAGTTAAAAATTCTGTCCTAAGACAGTACTCCTGGTTGCATTGGCCTCTATCAAGAGGGTAGGGGACCTGCATGCATTTTCGGTCGACGAATCGTGCCTGGAATTCGGCCCGGCTAACTCTCACATGATTCTGAGACCCCGGCCCGGATATGTGCCCAAGGTTCCCACCACTCCCTTCCGGGACCAGGTGGTGAACCTGCAAGCGCTGCCTTCGGAGGAGGCAGACCCAGCCCTGGCTTTTCTCTGTCCCGTTCGCGCACTGCGTCTGTACGTGGACAGAACGCAAAGCCTCAGGACCTCAGATCAGCTCTTCGTCTGTTACGGAGGCCAGCAGAAAGGGAAGGCTGTCTCCAAGCAGAGGATGGCCCACTGGATAGTGGATGCCATCGCCTTGGCTTATGAAGTTCAAGGCGTGCCTTGGAGTGGGCTCTCAGTTTGAGAGCCCACTCCACTCGGGGTGTCGCTTCTTCCTGGGCGCTGGCACACGGCGCCTCGCTGACAGACATCTGTAGAGCTGCGGGCTGGGCGACACCTAACACGTTCGCTAGGTTTTATAGCCTACGTGTTGAGCCGGTTTCTTCCTGTGTGCTCGCTTCAACCAGCCGGTAACACCGAAGTTCCCGCTCTTGTGTCGGCTTGCTGCGCCACTCCCCTCCACATGGAGCGGATACGTGCGCTTCTTTGCTCCAGTCGAGTTCCCCACTAGGCGAACCCTGTTGAGTTCCTCCGCACCCCTTCGGCAGTCGGACGTTGCGGAGCGTCCAACGCCAGGTCTAGTGCTCGTATGCTTGTGTAACTTGTGCTAGACTGGGTTCCATATGTAGTGATCCCTGCGGCGATCCCATATGCGTGTTCTTCCACGATCAGCTCCCTGCGGTGAGCCCGTGTCTTCCCTTGGCAGAGTCCGCTCTGCCGTCACTGTCTGGTGCTGCCTCCCCCTTCTCAGGCTGGAGCGACCCCAGTGACATTCCATATGTTGCACTGCCCCTTCGGCCAGTCCATATGTGTATTCTCCACATGTTACCTCCCTTCGGGCAGGATGTGGCTCCGCAGCGTCCCTCTCCCCTGGAGGGGTTCGCTTTCCCAGTGTTATCCAAGAGTTCCACTGTGTGGGTTGTAACGGAATAGCAGTCCGAACTCCCTCTACGCAGGTCTTCCGCCCTAGTCAGTTGGAGGTCTGAGAGTCTTCCGTAGGGCGCTGGATGTGGCAGCATCCGTGGCGTTTTCCATGGGATCCAAATTTCGTCGTCACGCAACGTCCCGTCGCCACGGTTGCTGACCATCGCTGTACGGCCGTCTCAATCTCGGCTCCTCAGCGAAAAACAATGTGTGCGTGCGCCCGCTTCCTGTTTATGCCCGCGCTGCGGGGCGGGGGCGCGTGATGCTTCACGCACGCCAACGTTCATTGGCTTGTTCTATAGATACTCAAAGTTGATAGGGCTCCCTGAAGTGATCCCAATTTCGTCGTCACGTCGACGTTCCGTCTCCCGTTCCCTCCCTCAGGAAACGAGGGTTACATTAGTAACCGAGACGTTAATGTTCAAGAACTCTTTGGCCACAAATATGTTCAGTAGGTCCATAAAGAACATATGTATGACTGATTTAACATCAGAAGGAGTCTATAAGTTTATACATTTTTTGAAGACTCTTTGAACAGGAAAAAGTTCAAAAGGTCAGATATGGTCTTCTAAATTACTTTTGAAGCATCAGTGGGAGTCTATGAGTATGTATAGAAAGTTCAATATTGAGGATTCTTTGGCCAGAAAAATGTTCCTTGCTTAAAATGTGGCTAATATAACATCAAAAGAAGACTGATTGCAAATCTGATTGAATATTAAGTTAATGTTCAAGAACTCTTTGGCCAGAAATATGTTCCTTGGGTCAAATATGGACTTTACCTGTGGCTAATATAACATCAAAAGAAGACAATCTGATAGTATATTAAGTTAAGGTTCAAGAACTCTTTGGCCACAAATATGTTCAGTAGTTCCATAAAGAACCTCTATATTACTGATTTAACATCAGAAGGAGTCTATAAGTTTATAAAAAAATTAAGTCCCTTTGAACAACTAAAAGTTCAAAAGGTCAGATATGGTCTTCTAAATGACTTTAGAAGTTGTATTTTATGGTCTTCTAAAATACAATTGCATTGTATTTTATTGTATTCAATTGCATTGCATTGCATTGCTTTGCATTGTATTTTATTGTATTCAGTTGCTTTGCTCTGCTTTGCTTTGCTTTGCTTTGCTTTGCTTTGCTTTGCATTGCATTGCATTGCATTGCATTGCATTGCATTGCTTTGCATTGCATTTCATTGCATGCACGAAAAATATCCATCTGTTGGCCAATGAATATAATACAACATATGTGGTGTTGCATTGCAAAGCTTATGAGAACGAACCTATTACGATGTTCATTACAAGAAGGAACTTATTACGATGTTCTATTGTATTGAATTGCATTGCATTGCATTTCATTGAAATTGCATTGCATTGCATTGCATTGTTTTGCTCTGCTTTGCTTTGCTTTGCTTTGCTTTGCTTTGCTTTGCTTTGCTTCGCTTTGCATTGTAATCAATTGTTTTGCCTTGCCTTGCAATTGCATTGCATTTTTTTCAATTGCTTAGCATTGCCTTGCATTGCTTTGCATTGCTTTGCATTGCTTTGCATTGCTTTGCTTTGCTTTGCCTAGCTTTGCTTTGCTTTGCTTTGCTTTGCATTGCTTTGAATTGTATTTTATTGTATTAAATTGCATTGCATTGCATTTCATTGCTTTGCATTGCATTGATATTGTCTTCTAAATGACTTTTGAAGCATCAGTAGGAGTCTATGAGTATGTATAGAAAGTTCAAGATTGAGAATTCTTTGGCCAGAAAAATGTTCCTTGCTTGAAATATGGACTTTACTGTGGCTAATATAACATCAAAAGAAGACAATCTGATTGCATATTAAGTTAATGTTCAAGAACTCTTTGGCCAGAAATATGTTAAGTAGGTCCATAAAAAAAACCTATGTATGACTGATTTAACATAAGAAGGAGTTTATAAGTTTATACATTTTTGAAGACCCTTTGAACAGAAAAAAGTTAAAAAGGTCAGATATTGTCTTTTAAATGACTTATGAAGCAACAGTAGGAGTCTATGAGTATGTATAGAAAGTTCAAGATCGAGGATTCTTTGGCCAGAAATATTTTACTTGGGTCAAATATGGACTTTACTGTGGCGAATATAACATCAAAAGAAGACAATCTGATTGTATATTAAGTTAATGTTCAAGAACTCTTTGGCCAGAAAAATGTTTATGCATTTTTGATCATTTCATTGCATGCACGAAAAATATCCATCTGTTGGCCAATGAATATAATACAACATATGTGGTGTTGCATTGCAAAGCTTAAGAGAACGAACCTATTACGATGTTCATTACAAGAAGGAACTTATTACGATGTTCTATTGTATTGAATTGCATTGCATTGCATTGCATTGCATTGCATTGCATTGCATTGAAATTGCATTGCATTGCATTGCATTGCATTGCGTTGCATTGAAATTGCATTGCATTCAATTGAATTGCATTGAAATTGCATTGCATTCAATTGCATTGCATTGCAATGCATTTCATTGAAATTGCATTACATTGCATTGCATTGTTTTGCTCTGCTTTGCTTTGCTTTGCTTTGCTTTGCTTTGCTTCGCTTTGCATTGTAATCAATTGTTTTGCCTTGCCTTGCAATTGCATTGCATTTTTTTCAATTGCTTAGCATTGCTTTGCATTGCTTTGCATTGCTTTGCATTGCTTTGCATTGCTTTGCATTGCATTGCATTGCATTGCTTTGCTTTGCTTTGCCTAGCTTTGCTTTGCATTGCTTTGAATTGTATTTTATTGTATTAAATTGCATTGCATTGCATTTCATTGCTTTGCATTGCATTGATATTGTCTTCTAAATTACTTTTGAAGCATCAGTAGGAGTCTATGAGTATGTATAGAAAGTTCAAGATTGAGAATTCTTTGGCCAGAAAAATGTTCCTTGCTTGAAATATGGACTTTACTGTGGCTAATATAACATCAAAAGAACACAATCTGATTGCATATTAAGTTAATGTTCAAGAACTCTTTGGCCAGAAATATGTTAAGTAGGTCCATAAAAAAAACCTATGTATGACTGATTTAACATAAGAAGGAGTTTAAAAGTTTATACATTTTTGAAGACCCTTTGAACAGAAAAAAGTTAAAAAGGTCAGATATTGTCTTTTAAATGACTTATGAAGCAACAGTAGGAGTCTATGAGTATGTATAGAAAGTTCAAGATCGAGGATTCTTTGGCCAGAAATATTTTACTTGGGTCAAATATGGACTTTACTGTGGCGAATATAACATCAAAAGAAGAAAATCTGATTGTATATTAAGTTAATGTTCAAGAACTCTTTGGCCAGAAAAATGTTTAGTAGTTCCATAAAGAACATCAGAGGAGTCTATAAGTTTATTAAAAAATGTAAGTCCCTTTGAACAACTAAAAGTTAAAAAGGTCAGATATGGTCTTCTAAATGACTTTAGAAGTTGTATTTTATGGTCTTCTAAAATACAATTGCATTGTATTTTATTGTATTCAATTGCATTGCATTGCATTGCTTTGCATTGTATTTTATTGTATTCAGTTGCTTTGCTCTGCTTTGCTTTGCTTTGCTTTGCTTTGCATTGCATTGCTTTGCTTTGCTCTGCTCTGCTCTGCTCTGCTTTGCTTTGCTTTGCTCTGCTTTGCATTGCATTGCATTGCATTCTATTCAATAGCATTGCTTTGCAATTGCATTTCATTGCATGCACGAAAAATATCCATCTGTTGGCCAATGAATATAATACAACATATGTGGTGTTGCATTGCAAAGCTTAAGAGAACGAACCTATTACGATGTTCATTACAAGAAGGAACTTATTACGATGTTCTATTGTATTCAATTGCATTGCATTGCATTGAAATTGCATTGAAATTGCATTGAAATTGCATTGCATTGCATTGCATTGCATTGCGTTGCATTGCATTGCATTGCGTTGCATTGAAATTGCATTGCATTGCATTCAATTGCATTGCAATGCATTGCATTGCATTGCTTTGCAATGCATTGAAATTGCATTGCATTGCATTGTTTTGCTCTGCTTTGCTTTGCTTTGCTTTGCTTTTGCAGTGTATTGCATTGCATTCAATTGCATTGCATTAAATTGCATTGCATTGCATTGCTTTGCTTTGCTTTGCATTGCATTGTAATCAATTGCTTTGCCTTTCTTTGCATTGCATTGCATTTTTTTCAATTGCTTTGTATTGCTTTGCATTGCTTTGCATTGCATTGCTTTGCATTGCTTTGCATTGCTTTGCATTGCTTTGCATTGCTTTGCATTGCTTTGCATTGCTTTGCATTGCTTTGCATTGCTTTGCATTGCTTTGCATTGCTTTGCATTGGATTGTTTTGCATTGCATTGTATTCAATTGCATTGAATTGCATTGCTTTGCCTAGCTTTGCTTTGTTTTGCTTTGCTTTGCTTTGCTTTGAATTGTATTTTATTGTATTTTATTGTATTCAGTTGCATTGCATTGCTTTGCTTTGCATTGCATTGATATTGTCTTCTAAATGACTTTTGAAGCATCGGTAGGAGTCTATGAGTATGTATAGAAAGTTCAAGATTGAGAATTCTTTGGGCAGAAAAATGTTCCTTGCTTGAAATATGGACTTTACTGTGGCTAATATAACATCAAAAGAAGACAATCTGATGGTATATTAAGTTAATGTTCAAGAACTCTTTGGCCAGAAATATGTTAAGTAGGTCCATAAAAAAAACCTATGTATGACTGATTTAACATGAGGAGGAGTTTATAAGTTTATACATTTTTTGAAGACCCTTTGAACAGAAAAAAGTTAAAAAGGTCAGATATTGTCTTTTAAATGATTTATGATGCAACAGTAGGAGTCCATGAGTATGTATAGAAAGTTCAAGATCGAGGATTCTTTGGCCAGAAATATTTTACTTGGGTCAAATATGGACTTTACTGTGGCGAATATAACATCAAAAGAAGACAATCTGATTGTATATTAAGTTAATGTTCAAGAACTCTGTGGCCAGAAAAGTGTTTAGTAGTTCCATAAAGAACATATGTATGACTGATTTAACATCAGAAGGAGTCTATAGGTTTATAAATTTTTTCCAGATTCTTTGAACAAAAAGAAGTTCAAATGGTCAGATATTGTCTTCTAAATGACTTTGAACTATCAGTAGGAGTCTATGAGTATGTATAGAAAGTTCAATATTGAGAATTCTTTGGCCAAAAATATGTTCCTTGGGTAAAATATGGACTTTACTGTGGCTAATATAACATCAACAGAAGACAATCGATAGTAGATTCAAGAACTCTTTGGCCACAAATTTGTTAAGTAGGTCCATAAAAAAACCTATGTATGACTGATTTAACATCAGAAGGAGTTACAGGTTTATAAATTTTTTCCAGATCCTTTGAACAGAAAGAAGTTCAAATGGTCAGATTTGGTCTTCTAATTTACTTATGAAGCAACAGTAGGAGTCTTTGACTATGTATAGAAAGTTCAAGATCGAGGATTCTTTGGCCAGAAATACTTTCCTTGGGTCAAATATGGACTTTACTGTGGCCAATATAACATCAAAAGAAGACAATCTGATTGTATATTAAGTTAATGTACAAGAAGTCTTTGGCCACAAATATGTTCAGTAGGTCCATAAAAAAAACTATGTATGACTGATGTAACATGAGAGGGAGTTTATAAGTTTATAAATTTTTTGAAGACCCTTTGAACGGAAAGAAGTTCAAAAGGTCAGATTTGGTCTTCTAAATGACTTATGAAGCAACAGAGTAGGAGTCGTTGAGTATGTATAGAAAGTTCAAGATCGAGGATTCTTTGGCCAGAAATATTTTCCTTGGGTCAAATATGGACTTTACTGTGGCGAATATAACATCAAAAGAAGACAATCTGATTGTATAAGTTAATGTTCAAGAACTCTTTGGCCACAAATATGTTCAGTAGGTCCATAAAAAAAAACTTATGTATGACTGATGTAACATGAGAGGGAGTTTATAAGTTCAAAAAAATGTTGAAGACCCTTTGAACAGAAAGAAGTTCAAAATGTCAGATTTGGTCTTCTAAATGACTTATGAAGCAAAAGTTAGGAGTCTATGAGTATATATAGAAAGTTTAGGATCGAGGATTCCTTGGCCAGACAAATGTTCCTTGGTTGAAACATGGACTTTACTGTGGCTAATATAACATCAAAAGAAGACAATCTGATAGTATATTAAGTTAATGGTCAAGAACTCTTTGGCCAGAAACATATTCCTTGGGACAAAGACGGACTTTACTGTGGCGAATAGAACATCAAAAGAAGACAATCTGATTGTATTAGTTAATGTTCAAGAACTCTTTGGCCACAAATATGTTTAGTAGGTCCATAAAAAAACTCTATATATGACTGATTTAACATCAGAAGGAGTCAATAAGTTTATAAAAAAATTAAAGTCCCTTTGAACAACTAAAACTTCAAAAGGTCAGATATGCTCTTCTTAATGACTTTAGAAGTTGTATTTTATGGTCTTCTAAAATACAATTGCATTGTATTTTATTGTATTCAATTGCATTGCATTGCTTTACATTGTATTTTATTGTATTCAGTTGCTTTGCTTTGCTTTGCATTGCATTGCTCTGATTTGCTTTGCTTTGCTTTGCTTTGCATTGCATTGCATTGTATTCAATTGCATTGCTTTGCATTGTATTTTATTGTATTCAATTGCATTTTATTGCATTACATTGCATTGCATTGCATTGCATTGCATTGCATTGCTTTGCATTTCATTGCATGCACGAAAAATATCCATCTGTTGGCCAATGAATATAATACAACATATGTGGTGTTTTATTGCAAAGCTTAAGAGAACGAACCTATTACGATGTTCATTACAAGAAGGAACGGTCACGGTTACTTCATTGTAACCTTGTTCCCTGAGAAAGCGGAACGAGATGCTGCGCTGCTTAGCGCATTGGGAACGTCTTTAATCGTGACCTGCTGTGAATATAGTGTGTAAACACGTCGATAGGATCGACCCGGAGGTAATATAGCCTCGGTCGGTGACGTCACCGGCGCGCACCCGCGACACGAGGCTATAATTAGATGAGCCACAGGTGCATCGTCAGGATATTTTGTCTGAAGAGCAGTCCTGGGACATCATCAGCACGGCAAAGTAGCGCAGCATCTCGTTCCGCTTTCTCAGGGAACAAGGTTACAATGAAGTAACCGTGACCGTTCCCTTTCGAAAGCTACAGTCGATGCTGCGCTGCTTAGCGCATTGGGAACGAGAATGCCCACGCCGCCGTGCTTGAGGGTGTCTGGACTCCTTACGGTTGTGTAGGTGTGCTCACAAGAACGCAAGAAAGCCCTAGACATTAGCTTGTGATGTTAACTCAAGGACGTGAGAGCCCGGAGTGGAATGAACATCCAAACCATAAAATCTTTATGAATGTGTGCGGAGAGGACCAGCCTGCCGCATCACAAACAAATTGTAAGGGGGAGCACCTCTTGCCAAGACAGCAGAGGAGGCGAACCCTCTGGTGGAGTGTGCCCTAAGACCCGTTGGCGAAGCTTGGCCGCGCGCCTCATAGGCAAGAGCAATAGCATCCCCGACCTAATATGACATGGTCTGCATTATGCATTATGTTTAGTGGCAGCAGCACCCTTGTTGATGCCCCCATAACAAACGAGTAAGTTGCTCTGACATATGGCACTGGCTGGTGCGGTGGACATAAGTCTTAAGAGCACGGACTGGACAAAGTCTGTGAGATCACTCCTGCTCCGGCGTCATGAACGGCGGAGGGCAGAAGGCCTCAAGAGTGACCGGATGTACAGCCGAGAATGGTACCTTAAGCAGGTAATCAGGATGAGGACGCAAAATCACTTCCACCATTCCTGGGGCAAAGTCTAAGCAGGATGGCGATATCGACAGAGCCTGCATGTCCCCGATTCTTTTTAGATAGGTAATAGCCATAAGAAAAACCATCTTTAGGGTCGGAAGTTTGTCACACGCCAACCCTAGAGGTTCAAAGGGGTCTTAACCAGACCCTCGAGGACTAATCTAAGTCCCACGAAGGGATCTTGGTTCTTACGGGAGGCCTCAGTCATCTGGCCCCACAAATGAAGCGAGCGCGCAGAGGATGTCTCCCGAGTGGCACCCCGTCAACCAAGGCGTGGCAAGTCGAAAGAGCGGCCACATAAACCTTGAGAGTGGCGGGGCATGTGCCTGTTAATAATTTTTCCTGCAAGAAATCCAGAACTGAAGCAATCTGGCAGTTGACCGGATCTGCATTATGTACAACACATCACCTTTCAAAGACACCCCATTTGTTGGCATAACTCTTTCTAGTGGAGGAAGCCCTAGCATTTAGAATGGTCTCAATAACGGCAGGCGAAAGCCCAGTGTCCCTCAGTTGGTACCCATAGGAGGCCAAGCATGAAGGTTCCACAGGTCGGGCCTGGGATGGAATATCATGCCCTCCGCCTGGGACAGAAGGTCCCTCCTCTTCGGAATCGCCATGGCGAGCCGTCGAGGAGAGATATATCTCTGAGAACCATACTCTGTTCGGCCAACGCGGCGCAATCAGTAAGAGGCAAGACCCTTACTGGCGAACTCTGGCTAGAACTCGCGGGAGCAGAGCCACTGGAGGAAACGCATACAGGCACATTTTGGGCCATGAGTGCGCCATAGCATCCAGACCCAGGGGGGCTGGGTGACTCAGAGAGAAGTAGAGCGGACATTGCGCTGTGTGCTGGGAGGCGAAGAGGTCCACCTCTGCTTCATAAAATCTGGTCCAGATCTGTTTTACTAAATCCGGGTGGAGTTTCCATTCCCCCGTGTGTAATTTCTGTCTGGTCAGAAAATCCGCTCCCACATTCATATGCCCTGGAATGTACACTGCCCTGAGTGACAGGAACTTCTCCTGGGCCAAGAGAAAATCTGCCTCGCTATTCTGTTCAGATTGCATGAGTGCAGACCTCCCTGGTGATTATGTAAGAGACTGCCGCTGTGTTGTCCCCCCTCGCACTAGGACAGTCTCTCAACTGAGGGAGAAAATATTTCGGAGCCAGAAATACATATTCCATCAACTTGAGACAATTGATTTGCCAGTCAAGATGATGCCTCCCCAGATCCCCTGGGCTGGACGACCACTTAAGACCGCTACCCAGCCCGACAGGGAGGCGTCTGTCGTTAGCATTCTGCGACGGCAAGACGCACCAAGAGTGGGACCCAAGGTGAGAAACCGGGGTCTGAACCACGTAAAAAGGGAACGAAGCCACAGCGCGTAACCCTTACCATAAACATGGATTTTAGAAAGTACACGAAGCGTTCAGCGCGTGACTTACCATAAACATGGATTTTTAGAAAGGACACAAAGCACTCAGTGGGTGCTCTTGCCTTTATTTGCCCTTGGGGATTGTATAGTGATTTTGAGCCACAACTGAAGTGGTCTCATGTGCAAAAGGCCCAGAAGAAACCTTGTGGACGCAGCTGCCATGAGACTTATGTCCTGACCTAGCCAGATGTTGCTTTAGGGCGTTTAAAAATGGTCTTGACACAAGCGGGGGACAATTGTGCCCCCAATGGTGACAGAGTCCCATTTAACCCCCAAGCACGTTACCCTCTGGGGAGGAGAGTGAACGCATGGCTAGGTCGAATGGAAGGACCCGGAAATGGTAAGCTTCATCAAAGCAAACACCAGGAACTTCCAGTGTTGTGGCAATATTTCTATATGAAAAATATGCGTCTTTTTAAGATCGACCGTGAAGACCCAAACACGATGTTGAATTTACAACACGACCTTCTTGATAGTTAGCATCTTGAACTTGAGCGTTCTAATGGAACGGTTCAAGCCTCAGATCTAAAAACGGACGCAGTCCTCCATTTTTGTGACAGCAGATGCGCCTATTCCTGTTTCATGGTAGTGGCTACCAGACCGTTAAAACGAGGAGGGCAACATTCCTTTTTACTGTCTTCAGGACACAAAAAGAGATACCCGGCAGTAGCTTTTCACGCTGCCAAAGTCTCTTTAATACTTCCTGTTAGGGGAATGTTACATGTTCTTCGTCCTGGGCAATAACAGAAAACAAAAGAACCTTCAACATTTCGCTGGAAACCGCTGCCCCCCGAATCACCAGAGGTGGCAAGAATGCTACAGCGGTTTCAAAAGGGCTGCCGAGCGGCTGCTGAGCTGAGTGACGAGCCGGTCCCCAGTCATTACGAGGGGGAACGCAACCCGCCATACTCTGCTTTGAGACCCCCTTTTTTTTTATCAGATCAGCTTGATATGTCTGCAACACTGCCATAGTGTGTAAAGCACCAGTCTGACTCCCACCAGCGAGGATGTTATTATACATGACTTGGCTGGGAGTACTGACGACTTAAATGACGATGAGCCCCAGAGGAGAGATAGCCCGTGAGCGTCTCTTCGGCCTGGCGCATCATCGTAAACCACATGCCCCTGCACCCACAATAGTCTAATAGATTGACGTAGAGGGCACAAAGATGCACGAAAAATAAGGTTTTCCCCATGCACAAATTAACGTCATGGAGATCCTCAAGGAGGGCAGTTTAGCTCTAATCTGGCCACAGCACGAGTCACTACCTCGAGTAACCACTCACACGCTTTATAATAACGAGAGAAGTGCTCGGAGGCGGTACTCTAAAAGTCCATAATTTTTTAGATGGCTTTTTCAATATTTACTTCCTCAGAATTAACTGTGACCAAAGAACAGCCATGACAATAGATTAGTAAGCATCTGATATATTGCATTGAATATCTGATTTCTCATATATTATCATAATTCATTAGCAATAAATACAGCCAAATATCAATCAGACAAGCAAACACGGTCTGAATGATAGGCTGTTTAAATCTTTCATAAGATCAGCCTAGTATGCCTGTAACAGCCATGGTGAACAGCGCAGTACCAGCATGACCCGCTGAAAATACATATGATAATGCGATCCCAGGGGAGAGAAAACCCGCGAGCGTCTCTCCGATCTGAGGCAGCGTCATATAATCGCGTGCCTTCGCACCCGCGATAGTCGAATTGGTCGACGTCGAGGGCACAAAGACACGTCATATTTATATTATATATAAATCTTTATTTATAAGCTTTGAGTGTTTTATGCAACTTTTTATGGGAGTGTTTTATGGGACGAACGATCGCCCCGAGCAGTTCTCCTTTATCATTGCGGGAGGAACGCTCGGAGGCGACGAACTCACGAGATTCAATGTCCTCTACCCGAGCCGAAGAAGCGCTGAGGCACGCTTCGGTAGTCAGGCAAAAGGACATCGCGATCTGGAGAGAGAGAGAGAAAGCGAAAAGGGCGCATCTGTCTCTCGCTCCTCAGCCAGATCGCACGAGCCCCACAATCACATTGCGGGTACTACCCCTTTGAAATAAGCAAAGCGAACGCGAAGCACTTTAACTGTGAACATTCCACTGTGCTCGCAATCATCATGCTCAAACGCAAGGGCAGCATGCTCTTTCCCCAAACAAACAAAGCAGTAAGCGTGTGTATTCAGTTCTGACATCGGACGAGAACATGGAGGGACACAGCGCTTTCTCTGTTGACTCATTTCTCTTTCTCTTTAACTTTTTCTAAACTCTTCTTAGATCGTTGAAAGATGAGAAAGAGAAAATCTGCACACTGTCAGTGATAAACTAAATAACTCCTAACAAAGATCTGTAGTAGATAGAGAGGAGATAAATGCTTGCACACCAAACACAGAGAGGTCTCTGAAGACAAAAAGACCTGACGATGCACCTGTGGCTCATCTAATTATAGCCTCGTGTCGCGGGTGCGCGCCGGTGACGTCACCGACCGAGGCTATATTACCTCCGGGTCGATCCTATCGACGTGTTTACACACTATATTCACAGCAGGTCACGATTAAAGACGTTCCCAATGCGCTAAGCAGCGCAGCATCGACTGTAGCTTTCGAAAGGGAACTTATTACGATGTTCTATTGTAATCAATTGCTTTGCCTTGCTTTGCCTTGCTTTGCCTTGCTTTGCATTGCATTGCATTGCATTGCATTGAATTGCTTTGCTTTGCATTGCATTGCATTGCATTGTATTGCTTTGCTTTGCTTTGCTTTGCATTGCATTGTATTCAATTGCATTTCATTGCATTGAAATTGCATTGAAAGTGCATTGCATTGCATTGCATTGCATTGCATTGCATTGAAATTGCATTGCATTGCATTGCTTTGCGATGCATTGGAATTGCATTGCATTGCATTGTTTTGCTCTGCTTTGCTTTGCTTTGCTTTTTGCTTTGCTTTGCAGTGTATTGCATTGCATTCAATTGCTTTGCATTCAATTGCATTGCATTCAATTGCATTGCATTGCATTGCTTTGCTTTGCTTTCCATTGTAATCAATTGCTTTGCCTTGCTTTGCTTTGCATTGCATTGCATTGCATTGCATTGCATTGCATTGCATTACATTGTATTGCTTTGCTTTGCTTTGCTTTGCTTTGCTTTGCTTTGCTTTGCTTTGCTTTGCTTTGATTTGCATTGCATTGGATTCAATTGCATTGCATTGCATTGAAATTGCATTGAAAGTGCATTGCATTGCATTGCATTGCATTGCTTTGCTTTGCATTGTATTCAATTGCTTTGCCTTGCTTTGCATTGCATTGCATTTTTTTCAATTGCTTAGCATTGCTTTGCATTACATTGCATTGCATTGCTTTGCTTTGCATTGCACTGCATTGCAATGTAATTGAATACAATGCAATGCAAAGGAAAGCAAAGCAATGCAAAGCAAAGGAAAGAAAGCAAAGCAAAGCAGAGCAAAGCAATTGAAATTACATTGCATTGCTTTGCATTGCATTGCATTGCATTTCATTGCATTGCATTGCATTGCATTGCATTGCTTTGTATTTTATTGTATTCAAATTGCTTTGCTTTGAATTGTATTTTATTGTATTCAATTGCATTGCATTGCATTGCTTTGCATTGCATTGATATTGTCTTCTAAATGACTTTTGAAGCATCAGTAGGAGTCTATGAGTATGTATAGAAAGTTCAAGATTGAGCATTCTTTGGCCAGAAATATGTTCCTTGGGTCAAATACGGACTTTACTGTGGCTAATATAACATCAAAAGAAGACAGTCTGATTGTATATTATTAACGTTCAAGAACTCTTTGGCCAGAAATATGTTGAGTAGTTCCATAAAAAAATCTATGTATGACTGATTTAACATAAGGAGTTTTATAAGTTTATACATTTTTTGAAGACCCTTTGAACAGAAAGAAGTTCAAAATGTCAAATATGGTCTTCTAAATGACTTATGAAGCATCAGTAGGAGTCTATGAGTATGTATAGAAAGTTCAAGATCGAGGATTCTTTCGCCAGAAATATTTTCCTTGGGTCAAATATGGACTTTACTGTGGCGAATATAACATCAAAAGAAGACAATCTGATAGTATATTAAGTTAATGTTCAAGAACTCTTTGGCTACAAATATATTCAGTAGGTCCATAAATAACTTCTATATGACTGATTCAACATGAGAAGGAGTTTATAGGTTTATACATTTTTTGAAGACCCTTTGAACAGAAAGAAGTTCAAAATGTCAGATTTGGTCTTCTAAATGACTTATGAAGCAAAAGTTAGGAGTCTATGAGTATGTATAGAAAGTTCAAGATCGAGGATTCTTTGGCCAGAAATATTATCCTTGGGTCAAATACGGACTTTACTGTGGTGAATATAACATCAAAAGAAGACAATCTGATTGTATAAGTTAATGTTCAAGAACTCTTTGGCCACAAATATTTTCCTTGGGTCAAATATGGACTTTACTTTGGCTAATATAACTTCAAAAGAAGACAATCTGATTGTATAAGTTAATGTTCAAGATCTCTTTGGCCAGAAATATGTTCCTTGGGTCAAACATGGACTTTACTGTGGCTAATATAACATCAAAAGAAGACAATCTGATAGTATATTAAGTTAATGGTCAAGAACTCTTTGGCCAGAAACATATTCCTTGGGACAAAGACGGACTTTACTGTGGCGAATAGAACATCAAAAGAAGACAATCTGATTGTATTAGTTAATGTTCAAGAACTCTTTGGCCACAAATATGTTTAGTAGGTCCATAAAAAAACTCTATATATGACTGATTTAACATCAGAAGGAGTCAATAAGTTTATAAAAAAATTAAAGTCCCTTTGAACAACTAAAACTTCAAAAGGTCAGATATGCTCTTCTTAATGACTTTAGAAGTTGTATTTTATGGTCTTCTAAAATACAATTGCATTGTATTTTATTGTATTCAATTGCATTGCATTGCTTTACATTGTATTTTATTGTATTCAGTTGCTTTGCTTTGCTTTGCATTGCATTGCTCTGATTTGCTTTGCTTTGCTTTGCTTTGCATTGCATTGCATTGTATTCAATTGCATTGCTTTGCATTGTATTTTATTGTATTCAATTGCATTTTATTGCATTACATTGCATTGCATTGCATTGCATTGCATTGCATTGCTTTGCATTTCATTGCATGCACGAAAAATATCCATCTGTTGGCCAATGAATATAATACAACATATGTGGTGTTTTATTGCAAAGCTTAAGAGAACGAACCTATTACGATGTTCATTACAAGAAGGAACTTATTACGATGTTCTATTGTAATCAATTGCTTTGCCTTGCTTTGCCTTGCTTTGCCTTGCTTTGCCTTGCTTTGCATTGCATTGCATTGCATTGAATTGCTTTGCTTTGCTTTGCATTGCATTGCATTGCATTGCATTGCATTGCATTTCATTGTATTGCTTTGCTTTGCTTTGCATTGCATTGTATTCAATTGCATTTCATTGCATTGAAATTGCATTGAAAGTGCATTGCATTGCATTGCATTGCATTGCATTGCATTGAAATTGCATTGCATTGCATTGCTTTGCGATGCATTAGAATTGCATTGCATTGCATTGTTTTGCTCTGCTTTGCTTTGCTTTGCTTTTTGCTTTGCTTTGCAGTGTATTGCATTGCATTCAATTGCATTGCATTACATTGTATTGCTTTGCTTTGCTTTGCTTTGCTTTGCTTTGCTTTGCTTTGCTTTGCTTTGCTTTGCTTTGCTTTGCTTTGATTTGCATTGCATTGGATTCAATTGCATTGCATTGCATTGAAATTGCATTGAAAGTGCATTGCATTGCATTGCATTGCATTGCTTTGCTTTGCATTGTATTCAATTGCTTTGCCTTGCTTTGCATTGCATTGCATTTTTTTCAATTGCTTAGCATTGCTTTGCATTACATTGCATTGCATTGCATTGCTTTGCTTTGCATTGCACTGCATTGCAATGTAATTGAATACAATGCAATGCAAAGGAAAGCAAAGCAATGCAAAGCAAAGGAAAGAAAGCAAAGCAAAGCAAAGCAAAGCAATTGAAATTACATTGCATTGCTTTGCATTGCATTGCATTGCATTGCATTTCATTTCATTGCATTGTATTTTTTACTTTTACTTTTTACTTTTTGTACTTTGTATTTTATTGTATTCAAATTGCTTTGCTTTGAATTGTATTTTATTGTATTCAATTGCATTGCATTGCATTGCTTTGCATTGCATTGGTATTGTCTTCTAAATGACTTTTGAAGCATCAGTAGGAGTCTATGAGTATGTATAGAAAGTTCAAGATTGAGCATTCTTTGGCCAGAAATATGTTCCTTGGGTCAAATACGGACTTTACTGTGGCTAATATAACATCAAAAGAAGACAGTCTGATTGTATATTATTAACGTTCAAGAACTCTTTGGCCAGAAATATGTTGAGTAGTTCCATAAAAAAATCTATGTATGACTGATTTAACATAAGGAGTTTTATAAGTTTATACATTTTTTGAAGACCCTTTGAACAGAAAGAAGTTCAAAATGTCAGATATGGTCTTCTAAATGACTTATGAAGCATCAGTAGGAGTCTATGAGTATGTATAGAAAGTTCAAGATCGAGGATTCTTTCGCCAGAAATATTTTCCTTGGGTCAAATATGGACTTTACTGTGGCGAATATAACATCAAAAGAAGACAATCTGATAGTATATTAAGTTAATGTTCAAGAACTCTTTGGCTACAAATATATTCAGTAGGTCCATAAATAACTTCTATATGACTGATTCAACATGAGAAGGAGTTTATAGGTTTATACATTTTTTGAAGACCCTTTGAACAGAAAGAAGTTCAAAATGTCAGATTTGGTCTTCTAAATGACTTATGAAGCAAAAGTTAGGAGTCTATGAGTATGTATAGAAAGTTCAAGATCGAGGATTCTTTGGCCAGAAATATTATCCTTGGGTCAAATACGGACTTTACTGTGGTGAATATAACATCAAAAGAAGACAATCTGATTGTATAAGTTAATGTTCAAGATCTCTTTGGCCAGAAATATGTTCCTTGGGTCAAATATGGACTTTACTTTGGCTAATATAACATCAAAAGAAGACAATCTGATTGTATATTAAGTTAATGTTCAAGAACTCTTTTGCCAGAAATGTGTTCCTTGGGTCAAATATGGACTTTACTTTGGCTAATATAACATCAAAAGAAGACAATCTGATTGTATATTAAGTTAATGTTCAAGAACTCTTTGGCCAGATATATGTTCAGTAGGTCCATAAAGAACATATTGTATGACTGATTTAACATCAGGAGTCTGTTTATAAACATTTTCCAGACCCTTTGAACAGAAAGTTCAAAAGGTCAGATATTGTCTTCTAAATGACTTTTGAACTATCAGTAGGAGTCTTTGAGTATGTATAGAAAGTTCAAGATCGAGGATTCTTTGGCCAGAAATACTTTCCTTGGGTCAAATATGGACTTTACTGTGGCCAATATAACATCAAAAGAAGACAATCTGATTGTATATTAAGTTAATGTACAAGAAGTCTTTGGCCACAAATATGTTCAGTAGGTCCATAAAGAAAACATTGCATTGCATTGCATTGAACTTACATTGCATTGCATTGCTTTGCGATGCTTTGCTTTGCGATGCATTGAAATTGCATTGCATTGCATTGCATTGCATTGTTTTGCTCTGCTTTGCTTTGCTTTGCTTTTTGCTTTGCTTTGCAGTGTATTGCATTGCATTCAATTGCATTGCATTCAATTGCATTGCATTCAATTGCATTGCATTGCATTGCTTTGCTTTACTTTCCATTGTAATCAATTGCTTTGCCTTGCCTTGCCTTGCTTTGCTTTGCATTGCATTGCATTGCATTGTATTGCGTTGCATTGCATTGCATTGCATTGCTTTGCTTTGCTTTGCTTTGCTTTGCTTTGCTTTGCTTTGCTTTGCTTTGCTTTGATTTGCATTGCATTGGACTCAATTGCATTGCATTGAAATTGCATTGAAAGTGCATTGCATTGCATTGCATTGCATTGCTTTGCTTTGCTTTGCATTGTATTCAATTGCTTTGCCTTGCTTTGCATTGCATTGCAATTTTTTCAATTGCTTAGCATTGCTTTGCATTACATTGCATTGCATTGCATTGCATTGCATTGCTTTGCTTTGCTTTGCTTTGCTTTGCTTTGCATGGCACTGCATTGCAATGTAATTGAATACAATGCAATGCAAAGGAAAGCAAAGCAAAGGAAAGAAAGCAAAGCAAAGCAAAGCAAAGCAAAGCAAAGCAATTGAAATTACATTGCATTGCTTTGCATTGCATTTCATTTCATTGCATTGTATTTTATTGTATTCAAATTGCATTGCTTTGAATTGTATTTTATTGTATTCAATTGCATTGCATTGCATTGCTTTGCATTGCATTGATATTGTCTTCTAAATGACTTTTGAAGCATCAGTAGGAGTCTATGAGTATGTATAGAAAGTTCAAGATTGAGCATTCTTTGGCCAGAAATATGTTCCTTGGGTCAAATATGGACTTTACTGTGGCTAATATAACATCAAAAGAAGACAATCTGATTGTAAATTATTAACGTTCAAGAACTCTTTGGCCAGAAATATGTTGAGTAGTTCCATAAAAAAATCTATGTATGACTGATTTAACATTAGGAGTTTATAAGTTTATACATTTTTTGAAGACCCTTTGAACAGAAAGAAGTTCAAAATGTCAGATATGGTCTTCTAAATGACTTATGAAGCATCAGTAGGAGTCTATGAGTATGTATAGAAAGTTCAAGATCGAGGATTCTTTCGCCAGAAATATTTTCCTTGGGTCAAAAATGGACTTTACTGTGGCGAATATAACATCAAAAGAAGACAATCTGATAGTATATTAAGTTAATGTTCAAGAACTCTTTGGCTACAAATATATTCAGTAGGTCCATAAATAACCTCTATATGACTGATTCAACATGTGAAGGAGTTTATAGGTTTATAAATTTTTTGAAGACCCTTTGAACAGAAAGAAGTTCAAAATGTCAGATTTGGTCTTCTAAATGACTTATGAAGCAAAAGTTAGGAGTCTATGAGTATGTATATGAAGTTCAAGATCGAGGATTCTTTGGCCAGAAATATTATCCTTGGGTCAAATACGGACTTTACTGTGGCGAATATAACATCAAAAGAAGACAATCTGATTGTATAAGTTAATGTTCAAGAACTCTTTGGCCACAGATATGTTCAGTAGTTCCATAAAAAAACCTGTGTATGACTGATGTAACATGAGAGGCAGTTTATAAGTTTATAAATGTTTTGAAGACCCGTTGAACAGAAAGAAGTTCAAAAGGTCAGATTTGGTCTTCTAAATGACTTATGAAGCAACAGTAGGAGTCTTTGAGTATGTATAGAAAGTTCAAGATCGAGGATTCTTTGGCCAGAAATACTTTCCTTGGGTCAAATATGGACTTTACTGTGGCCAATATAACATCAAAAGAAGACAATCTGATTGTATATTAAGTTAATGTTCAAGAACTCTTTGGCCAGAAATATGTTCCTTTGGTCAAATATGGACTTTACTGTGGCAAATATAACATCAAAAGAAGACAATCTGATAGTATAAGTTAATGTTCATGAACTCTTTTGCCAGAAATATGTTCCTTGTGTCAAATATGGACTTTACTTTGGCTAATATAACATCAAAAGAAGACAATCGATAGTAGATTAAGTTAATGTTCAAGAACTCTTTGGCCACAAATATGTTCAGTAGGTCCATAAAGAACATATGTTTGACTGATTTAACATCAGAAGGAGTCTATAAGTTTATACATTTTTTGAAGACTCTTTGAACAGGAAAAAGTTCAAAAGGTCAGATATGGTCTTCTAAATGACTTTTGAAGCATCAGTAGGAGTCCATGAGTATGTATAGAAAGTTAAATATTGAGGATTCTTTGGCCAGAAAAATGTTCCTTGCTTAAAATGTGGCTAATATAACATCAAAAGAAGACTGATTGCAAATCTGATTGAATATTAAGTTAATGTTCAAGAACTCTTTGGCCAGAAATATGTTCCTTGGGTCAAATATGGACTTTACTGTGGCGAATAGAACATCAAAAGAAGACAATCTGATTGTATATTAAGTTAATGTTCAAGAACTCTTTGGCCAGAAATATCTTCAGTAGGTCCATAAAAAAACCTATGTATGACTGATTTAACATGAGAAGGAGTTTATAAGTTTATACATTTTTTGAAGACACTTTGAACAGAAAAAAATTCTAAAGGTCAGATTTGGTCTTCTAAATGACTTTTGATGCATCAGTAGGAGTCTATGAGTATGTATAGAAAGTTCAGGATCGAGGATTCCTTGGCCAGACAAATGTTCCTTGGTTGAAATATGGACTTTACTTTGGCTAATATGACATCAAAAGAAGACAATCTGATTGCATATTAAGTTAATGTTCAAGAACTCTTTGGCCACAAATATGTTCATTGGGTCAAATATGGACTTTACTGTGGCTAATATAAAATCAAAAGAAGACTATCTGATGGTATATTAAGTTAATGTTCAAGAACTCTTTGGCCACAAATATGTTCAGTAGGTCCATAAAAAACCTCTATATGACTGATTTAACATCAGAAGGAGTCTATAAGTTTATACATTTTTTGAAGACTCTTTGAACAGAAAAAAGTTCAAAAGGTCAGATATGGTCTTCTAAATGACTTATGAAGCATCAGTAGGAGTCTATGAGTATGTATAGAAAGTTCAAGATCGAGGATTCTTTGGCCAGAAATATTTTCCTTGGGTCAAATATGGACTTTACTGTGGCGAATATAACATCAAAAGAAGACAATCTGATTGTATAAGTTAATGTTCAAGAACTCTTTGGCCAGAAATATGTTCCTTGGGTCAAAAATGGACTTTACTTTGGCTAATAAATAAGA